>OMKK01083293.1:0-10761 GCA_900302305.1 Polymixia japonica | reverse complement strand
CCAGCTCTACCAGAACATGGCTGCTTGGATAATCATACTCACGCTGAACGCCAGCTCTACCAGAACATGGCTGTCTTGGATAATCATACTCACGCTGAACGCCAGCTCTACCAGAACATGGCTGTCTGGATAATCATACTCACGCTGAACGCCAGCTCTACCAGAACATGGCTGTCTGGATAATCATACTCACGCTGAACGCCAGCTCTACCAGAACATGGCTGTCTGGATAATCATACTCACGCTGAACGCCAGCTCTACCAGAACATGGCTGTCTGGATACTCACGCTGAACACACTTTCTGTATTCAGTCTGTTTTCAGAGGAGCAACAACCACTTATTTGTCTAAACTGTATGTTGGAGACTATGGAAGTGATTTATAGCTGTGGGGTTTGGGAGACAGAGGACAATCATAAACAGCTCAAAAACACTAAAAGTTTCCCCCGTGGGGATTAATAAGTTAATAAACAACACAATGTGGATGTTTCCTCCCCAGGTTTTGGAGCTGCTGCTGGACTTCGCCTATTCGTCCCGAGTCATCATAAATGAGGAGAACGCTGAGTCACTGTTAGAGGCAGGTGATATGTTGCAGTTCCACGACATCAGAGACGCAGCAGCCGAGTTCCTGGAGAAGAACCTCCACTCCTCCAACTGTCTGGGAATGATGCTGCTGTCAGACGCCCACCAGTGTAAAAGACTGTATGAGCTGTCTTGGCGGATGTGTCTGGTACACTATGAAACGGTAAGAAAGACCTGCACAAACTCCTTATATCCAATCTGTCTTTCTTTTGTGTTTTATTTAGCAGCATGGAAAGGAATTTTTTTAGGACCAAACTATCAACTGTAACATGTTTTAAAAGAGCAGTCGTCTTTACAGGCACTGAAGAAATACTGGTTGATTTCCTTATTGCCACATTAACAATGAATCAGCTGGGTTTTTATTCAGTTCCTGATGAGTTTACTGATTGAGGATATTTGGTTTCTACGACACACACCGTTGTTGTCTAACATTTTATTGAATTGTAGTACTTGGTGTGATGGAGGTGAAAAATGGGTTTATAAAAATGTGTGGATGTTAAACTATGAAGGAGAATTTACAGTTCACTTTTGTAGAATTGACTGTTCCCACTTTTAGTAATAAGTGAGATTGGATTGACTGAGCTGCCAGGGCTGCACTTTTCCTGCCAATAAAGTTTAGTGAAATTGTATTTAATTAATTGGATGTGTAATATATGCTATTTCAAAGATGACATCATACAAGCCAGAGACAGATTATGATTAAATGGAGCCTGGTTTAAGATAAAGGCCAGGGCCCAAAGTGAAGTGTGGGTCTATTCTCGCTGAGTCCACATCAATAGTAATATTTAATATATACTGGAACTTTGGTCTCAAATTGGAAATGTTAAAGAACACAGAAGCTTAACTATCTACGCCTATCACTGCTCCCTTATGCAGACACGTTGTTAGGACCATTGATTGTCCCTCCTTGTAAACGGTCACTGGAACGTAGAACAGCAGAGCAGGAGAGAGAGCTGCTGGAACGTAGAACAGCAGAGCAGGAGAGAGAGCTGCTGGAACGTAGAACAGCAGAGCAGGAGAGAGAGCTGCTGGAACGTAGAACAGCAGAGCAGGAGAGAGAGCTGCTGGAACGTAGAACAGCAGAGCAGGAGAGAGGCTGCTGGAACGTAGAACAGCAGAGCAGGAGAGAGAGCTGCTGGAACGTAGAACAGCAGAGCAGGAGAGAGAGCTGCTGGAACGTAGAACAGCAGAGCAGGAGAGAGAGCTGCTGGAACGTAGAACAGCAGAGCAGGAGAGAGAGCTGCTGGAACGTAGAACAGCAGAGCAGGAGAGAGAGCTGCTGGAACGTAGAACAGCAGAGCAGGAGAGAGAGCTGCTGGAACGTAGAACAGCAGAGCAGGAGAGAGAGCTGCTGACTGGAGGCCGACGTCATGTTCATGACCTATTCTTTGAGTTTAAAATATAAGGACCTCCATCCTAATGTAGAGTTGACGGCCCATTTTACAACATCCTTGTCTCGGTGGTCTCTCCTGTCTCTACCTCTTGATCTCCGTCTCATCATCTCAACTGTGGATTCCTGAACAAACATCTGCTAATGATGAAGAATTTGCTGCAGCCTGGAGTTAATCTAAAACAAGGCTATAGATACAGCTAGCATTATTAGACAGTATTTCATTATTTTTGTTACATTTATCCATTATGTATTTCAATATATTTGGTTTGTAATTATTCTAAATACACAAATAAAGTAGTTTTTGGTTTTTGTTATATGATATAAAATGATAGAGAAGATGAATGATAAATGAGAAGAATCAGAATTGAGATTTGAACCGGATTTGATGAGTAGAATCGAATCAGAGTTAATACAATCCAAACAATAGCCGTCCTTGGTGTAAAATATAAACCCTGGTTTAATGTCTTTCAGGTGAGAGAATCAGAGGATTTCTACAGTCTATCTAAAGACAAATTGTTGGAGCTGATACTTAGTGATGAGCTGGAGATAGAAGATGAACAGGTGAGGGACCTTCCTTCCTTTCCTTTGACCTTCATGCCTTCTTTTCTTCCTTACTTCCTTATTTCCTTACTTCCGTCTCATTCATTTTAATGAGGAGTGCTAACAAGGCCTTCTCTGGACAGTTGCTATATGTCTTCCCCTCATATTTAACCTGCCAGCAAAGAAAACTAATGGTTTCACATGGTTTTACCAGCACATTCTGGGCCGTGTGGATTTCATACATTTAATAACGAGCTAACCTGAAATAATAGGGGATGTATTACTGCTGAATAATGCACCCCTTAACACTCAGTAATGACACTTCAAATCAAAGTTTGATAGGAATCAAATGGTTTTATCAGCACATACTTTATTTGATCACTTCATTTTGACCCCACATTCAATTTTCCGCCTTTAAAAACGTAATTGTAGTATATCTGCGGCAAGGTGCAGGCAGATCTCTGCAGAACACTCTGAAACACTCAGAACACGTGATCCTGTAGGAACTCTGCAGAACACTCTGAAACACTCAGAACACGTGATCCTGTAGGAACTCTGCAGAACACTCTGAAACGCTCAGAACACGTGATCCTGTAGGAACTCTGCAGAACACTCTGAAACACTCAGAACACGTGATCCTGTAGGAACTCTGCAGAACACTCTGAAACGCTCAGAACACGTGATCCTGTAGGAACTCTGCAGAACACTCTGAAACACTCAGAACACGTGATCCTGTAGGAACTCTGCAGAACACTCTGAAACGCTCAGAACACGTGATCCTGTAGGATCTCTGCAGAACACTCTGAAACACTCAGAACACGTGATCCTGTAGGAACTCTGCAGAACTTGAGTCCGCTCTTGGAATATCGACTCTGACAACAGAACACACAACAAGCAGACATTCTGATGTTGGTACCAGTTTTAATGAAATGTTTAAAGCTTGCTAACTCGTCTGGATGGCTGGGGCATCCTTCTGTTGCCAACATGCACACGCATATTTTTGATGACGTCATCTTAAAAATGGTACACCACTTTCTTTCTAATTCAATCTTCAAACGTTAATAAGGGTCATTCCCCACCAGGTTGTGTTTAACTCTGTGATGCGGTGGGTTCGGTATGACCTGGAGGCCCGGCGGTGCCATGTACCAGAGCTCCTGAGGGGCATCAGATTGGCACTACTGCCCTCTGAATGTCTGCTGGAGGCTGTGGCCTGTGAAGAGCTGGTAATGGCTGACCAGAGCAGCAGGTAGGATGTGTCTGTGTGTTGGTCTGTCTGTGTGTTTGTGTGTTGGTCTGTCTGTGTGTTTGTGTGTTGGTCTGTCTGTGTGTCTGTGTGTTGGTCTGTCTGTGTGTTTGTGTGTTGGTCTGTCTGTGTGTTTGTGTGTTGGTCTGTCTGTGTGTTGGTCTGTTTGTGCGTTGGTCTGTCTGTGTGTTTGTGCGTTGGTCTGTCTGTGTGTTTGTGCCTGATCAACAGCCGGTTGTACATCGTAGTTACATCTTCTGAAGGATGACACTAACTAGGTTACATCTGGCGGTTGGTTCTCAGTGGGCCACTATTTCCCTTTGAGGGAGAAAGGGCCAGTAACTAGCGATTCTAGCTAAACCACTAAACGACACAGACACATTCCTTTTGTTTACAGCAGAATTAGCCTTACTAGAAGTATCTAAAGCATATTAAGTGTGCGGCTCAGAATTGGCACATCTAAAAGAAGTATGTCATATTTAAAAAAATGTTTGAACCACATATTTCAAATTATTGACCACATCCAAAGGTTTTCAAGTAAATCTATGAATAGCTGTTTGTGATGATTGAAGTCTGAAGTCTGGACTTAAAGTTTGGCCTAAGTCCAATCAAAAAGGAACTAATCACAGAACGTGTTTTTAGAAAAGCAGATTCCATGGAGCCTGGATAGCTGTCCAAGGTCAAAGGTCAAGGTCTCCTAGTCACAGTACTCAGCAGGGAAGATTAGAGGCACCCAACTGATGTGTCATCCCAACCCTCACTCCCCCATCTCCCCTCTGCTCTCCTCTCCTCTCCAAATCTTTCAACATTTGAGTTGGAAATCCTTTTAAAACGTAACTCAGCAGTAAGGGAGGCTGCCAGTCAGCAGCCATGACTCTCATTTCCTGTCATCCTCTCCACGGCAGGGGGATAGTGGATGTATCAACAAAAATGCATCCTCCTTAACCTCAGGCCATGTTTTACCTGTCCTCTCCTGCCCTTCTCCTCCTCTCATCTTTCCTTTCCTCTCTCCTCTTCTCCTCTCCTCTCCTCCTCTCCTCTGCAGGTTGATAGTGGAGGAGGCGATGCTCTGTAAGAAGAAGATCCTTCAGAATGACGGAGTGGTGACCAGTCCCTGTGCTCGACCACGCAAGGCAGGACACACACTGCTCATACTGGGGGGACAGACGTTCATGTGTGACAAGATATACCAGGTAGAATAACACACACATACACACACATACACACACAGACACACACAGACATGCATACACAGAGAGAGAGACCATATAAGTCAGTCCACACCTGCTTATAACTGCAGAGCAGCCTTTAAGGCATATACTGAGAATGAAGATGAAACGCAGTCGAACACATTGCTGCATACAAGTGTGGATATACCTGGTTACCAGTGGGGGCATAACTGTAACCTAGGTAACCAGGATGAGACAGTGTCAACAAACTACAATAGCTACAGTAAATAACCTAATTTTAAAGCCCTTTTCTTAACAAAGTTACAAAGCAAACTCGAAAAAGAATGAATGAAGGAGAAAAATGAAGATGGCATTTGTCACTAAGCCAGCTAGCTAGCATGTAAATAGCGGTTAGCTAGCATGTAAATAGCGGTTAGCTAGCATGTAAATAGCGGTTAGCTAGCATGTAAATAGCGGTTAGCTAGCATGTAAATAGCAGTGGCCAAAGTCAATTCAGTGTAATTTTGTTTGTACCTGAAGTTTGTTTCCAGAAAGACTTTCATGCTAAACAAGTGCACCACAGAGTATTTGTTGCTATACCAGTCAAAGTATCCTTGAGCAAGATACATAACCCTGGAGTCCCTGGAGGAGGCTCAAGGATGCTTTGAAAGTCACCCACACACATGATAATAATATAATAAAGTATATCAAATAAACATTTAAAACATCAAACCCAAAGAGACCGAGCCCCTGGCAGGACATCAGTGCCTGTGTGAGAGGCTGTAAGTTGTTTCCCATCAATAAATTTCATAATCAAAATGGTGAATCCATGTCTAGGTGGACCACAAAGCCAAGGAGATCATCCCGAAGGCAGACCTGCCCAGCCCCAGGAAGGAGTTCAGTGCTTGTGCTATCGGCTGTAAGGTTTATGTGACGGGAGGGAGGGGGTCGGAGAACGGAGTGTCCAAAGACGTCTGGATCTACGACACCGTCCATGAAGAGTGGTCTAAAGGAGCGCCCATGCTCATAGCCAGGTACAGTACTGCTGTACTTCTCCAGGAAATGCTAGAGAGAATACTGTAGTATGCCAATATTATGAATGAGTGGATTGCATTACCCAACATGAAGAGCAGTCTAAAGGAGCACTCATGTTTATAGATATGATTGAACTTTAAAGCAGCAATCTGGAAGATCTCCAGTTTCCTTGTCTTTGGCGGCACCTGTGGTGAACAGCAGTAATTGCAGGTGTGTAATTGGATCTCACTTCAAAGGGAAAACGCGTCACTAATGGTAATTTGAATACATGGAGGGAAGTCACCACAGACACCTGGTTCTTAATACTCATAATACTGTAAATACAAGAGCTTTCATCAGTAAACCATAGACTCAATCACCATTATGTTACCTCATTATAGATAGATAGTGACTTAACACACATTTATTTAAATGAAAATCTTCAGAGATCTGCGAGATTGCCACTTTAACTTTATGATTAGATTGAATTTTAGAATTAGAATTATTATATAGAATTGAGCAAATTTGACAATGTTCGCAATATGATACATTCCTCCAGTTCCTGGAATGTGATGGAAGAAAATGAATCATCGTCTTTCCTTCACTACATATTAAAACAGAGAGGTTACATTCGTCAGCATTTGTTTTTCTGTCCAATTTCTTTATCGTCTTCCGTCATAAAATCAGAGATAAAGTAAACTGTAGTTCTCCTCTCCTCCTCCAGGTTTGGCCACGGCTCAGCGGAGCTGGAGAACAGTCTATACGTAGTAGGAGGACACACAGCTATAGCAGGAGTATTCCCCGCCTCGCCGTCCGTCTCCCTCAAGCAGGTAAAACAAAACAACTTAAACTTTGTTACTTTAATGTCCAGGAAACATCGCTGTGAGGATACTTTTTGGAAAGCGAGATAGTATTTCTCTTATAATTTTTATTTTTTTATTTTAACTATGTTTACGTGACGATACAAACTTTTTCAACAGAGCTAAAATATTAGCACTTTTTAAAACGTGCTCAAGGGTATTAAAATGATGAGAGAGATGATTGTATGAAACTCTCCTAGGTGGAGCGGTACGACCCACTCAGTAACAAGTGGACCATGATGGCTCCTCTAAGGGACGGGGTCAGCAACGCTGCTGTGGTCAGCGCCAAACTGAAACTCTTTGTGTTCGGAGGGACCACCATCCACAGAGACAAGGCCTCCAAGGTGGGTGTATTGTCCCATGTCTTCCCCTCATTAACTGCAGCTAATTGTGCATCTGTTACCAGCTATGGTATTGAAGGGATACTTTAATGTTTGAATTGGGAGTTAGCTTTGAGCTTCCCCAGAAGAATCCCTCTGTTAGCATTGTTAATTAGTTAGCTAGCTTGGTTTCAATTAGGAATTCACATTGGATCCATTCACACCAGACAAGGGTTTTACCTGCGTCGAAGCTTTGGTGTGCAAGGGGTATAATTTACTCCATGCTCTTTCTTCTTCTGCTACCTTCAAGGACTAATGCTAAAAAAAGTCAACAATAAAGTCACGTTAGATTCTTCAAAAGTTCATCACGTAGTGACATCAGAGCAACAAAGGACACTGACTCTGTAATTATAAATAAAAACAAAACATAAAATGCCACGGCACCAGTCTGAAACCCAACCTAACAACAACCTAACGGACCCCGTCCTCCCTGTCCAGGTCCAGTGCTACGACCCCGTGGGGAACCGCTGGAACATCGCGGCTGAATGCCCCCAGCCTTGGCGCTACACGGCGGCGGCCGTCCTGGGCAGCCAGATCTTCATCATGGGCGGCGACACAGAGTTCACGGCCGCCTCGGCCTATCGCTTTGACTGCGATGCCAACCAGTGGACTCGGGTGGGCGACATGACTTCCAAACGGATGAGCTGCCACGCCGTGGCCTCCGGGAACAAGCTGTACGTGGTCGGAGGATACTTCGGGACGCAGCGCTGCAAAACGCTGGACTGTTACGACCCCACGTCCGACAGTTGGAACTCCATCACCACTGTGCCTTATTCTCTGATCCCCACGGCCTTCGTCAGCACGTGGAAACACCTGCCCGCCTAGCTGGGAGACACGGGGGACGGGCTTATCACAGGTAAATACCTCGGACACCAGATTGACTGGATGGATGGGTTCAGTGACAGATTGACTAATTCACAGATGGATTATATAGGGCTGGGATTAGACAGGGGGACAGACACCGTTAGATTTGGGACAGGGAG
Source organism: Polymixia japonica (assembly GCA_900302305.1). Lineage (NCBI taxonomy): Eukaryota > Metazoa > Chordata > Actinopteri > Polymixiiformes > Polymixiidae > Polymixia > Polymixia japonica. The sequence goes on along the minus strand of OMKK01083293.1, from coordinate 2,600 downwards.
CTAATTATTACAGTTGACGATTGACTGGATGGATGGATGATAGATGGATGGATGGATGGATGGATGGATGATAGATGGATGGATGGATGGATGGATTGACTGGTTGTTTGCGCAGATGGATTACATGGAGCTTGGGTTTCTAGAATGAACCACCTGCCTGGGAGGAAAAGTGTAATCTTTCCAGGTGACTGGATGGTTGAATGATGAAACCCCAGTAGCATAACATGAGATGTAGGGAGCAGTCGACTCTTCTTGGCTGGTGTGTGGAGTCCTCTGTTCGTCTAGCTGGGAGAGACTGAATGGAAGATACTACTTAGATTGGATTAAATTCAAATGAATAAAAGATTGATCAGATTGATCCCCAGTGCCTTTTGTTAGTATGGAGAAACACTTGCCTGCCTTGTTGGAGAGATGCACACACACACACACACACACACACACACACACCGAGCATGCAGAGCCCTTAGCTGCGATAAAGCCACTCATCCATTGATCAGCCATAAGAGCTTTGTCTGCTCAGTAGCCTATTAGCTCAGTGCCATAAGCAGCTCACTGAGAGCAGGAGGGAGACAATAGAACCACACTGACTGGAACACACACCACTACCAGAGGGAGGGAGAGGAGGAGGCAAGGAGGCAAAGGGAAGGAGAGAGAGGACAGGAGGATAATAGAAGATAAAGGGACCAAAACAAAAGGAGGCTGAGGAGAGGGGAGGGTCCAGGCATCCTAGAAGGGACTATCCCTGGTATCAGAACGGACCTGGAGGCCAATCCTAGACTCAGTTGGTTCACCCTAAATCAGGGGAATTGGGGCGAAAAACTTTGTCAATCAGGTTTAGGTTAATGGTATCTGTGGTCAGGATGGCCCTCCCCCACCAGACACACGATACACACAGCACCAGACGCTCCTCGCTTCCTCAGACCAGCACACAAAACCCACCGCACATACACACACACACACACACAGTGGACAGAGCCCCTCAGCTGTTACCGAGCCGTGCATCCATCGATCCGTTTTCTGCATTCCGGAGCTTTGCTTACAAGACAGGACAGAAGGTCAGGCAGACAAATAAGACCACGCTGCAACCACCAGAGAAACACGCAGAGAAAGAGAGATCTGGATTGTGGGCATCAGGTTCTCTGGCACACATTATTAATAACACAAGGTGAACCAGAGAGAGAGAGATGAGGACAGATGTTAGTAATGCCCCTTTTACACTAAAGCCGAACCCTGGGTTGGACCCGGCAGGCCGTCGACCCGCATGACTTGACACCTCATTTCAACCGCGATACAGATCAGGGTTGGACCCACGTTGAGCCTGCTTGGCTTTGGTGTGAAAGATCAGGGTTGGACCCACGTCGAGCCTGCTTGGCTTTGGTGTGAAAGGTCAGCAATACACCCGTGTTGAAGACCACACTTCATGAGCTCGTAGATCCAGTTCATCACTTCTATTAAAACATACCCTTTTAGCCTTGCTTTAACCTAACTATGCATCTATCTTACTCTCCATCTCCCTAAAGACATTCAAATACCCATATCTCTGGACACTCTTAATGTCCTCTCAATATACTTAGGCGGTTCCCCGTGGACACAATTATTTTGTTACCTCTGGGTGTTTAACCGCGGTCTGTTCTTCCATCCTTTGGTTCCTAATGGTTTTCTAATTGGGTTCCCTAAAGACATTAATTCTAGTCGTCCCGTTGGACCGTCATGAGGAGCTAAACAGCCATTAGCGTACACTCCAGAGAATGTCCTCGAGACATAGAAAACACCTCCACCGGTAGGTACAGCAACGGTAGAGATGCTGAACGTACAAAACACTAGAACTGCCTCCCCAATTAGTTTGTTTCAATGCCATTTTGCCCTAATCGTGTCTCAGTCGTCTAAATGCTTTAAAGATCTTCCTTGATGTACATCTCCTACATCTCAGGGGTTCACCTCCCAGCTCCTACATCTCAGGGGTTCACCTCCCAGCTCCTACATCTCAGGGGTTCACCTCCCAGCTCCTACATCTCAGGGGTTCACCTCCCAGCTCCTACATCTCAGGGGTTCACCTCCCAGCTCCTACATCTCAGGGGTTCACCTCCCAGCTCCTACATCTCAGGGGTTCACCTCCCAGCTCCTACATCTCAGGGGTTCACCTCCCAGCTCCTACATCTCAGGGGTTCACCTCCCAGCTCCCACGGCTCAGCTGGAGTTCCCTGCTTAGTCTGTTTCATGGAAAGAGCAGGTGAGCAGGTGCTTTGTATACTCAGTGAGGCCTGGGTGAGGCCTGGGTGAGATAGTAGCTGTCTCCTCCAAGTTCTTCATGCATCCTTGCATGAGTTCTATTCTTAAAACCATAGTTAAGATCTTCATATGAGGTGAATGTGGCTTGGTGGCATTATTCAAATGGACTCCACCTCCTCCAGTTTTCTTCCACCATCCTCTTCTTCACTGCTGCTCCCTGCCTCAGTTCCTGCCTCAGTCCATCCTCTCCATCCCTCCTTTCTGCCTGTCTGCAGTCCTTCAAAAATCAATGTCCTGAAAGAGGATTGCCAAAGCAGGAGCTCTCTCTCTCTCTCTCTCTCTCTCTCTCTCTCTCGCCTCCACTCCCTCGA
>OMKK01083291.1:0-14360 GCA_900302305.1 Polymixia japonica | reverse complement strand
ACAGAGAGAGAGACAGAGAGAGAGAGAGAGAGAGAGAGAGAGAGAGAGAGAGAGAGAGAGAGAGAGAGAGAGAGAGAGAGAGAGAGAGAGAGAGAGAGAAAGAGAGATAGCGATATACAGAGACAGAGAGAGAGAGGGAGGGAGTGAGAGAGAGAGAGAGAGAGAGAGAGAGAGAGAAAACAAAATAAGAGTGGATATCCTATCAAACTGCTGCCAAGCTAGTTATTCTTCTTCGACATCTTCTATTCCTAATTCCACTATTGTTCTTCTTCAGAACAGAAATGGAAGAGGAAACAGAGAGAAAGAGTTTAGGATGGTGAAAGCTGAGAGACTGATCACATTTAGTGATTGAGCGCGCTGATCCACGTGCTGATGAGCTGGCACGCATCGGCTTTTCAGACATTGTATCCGTGGCTTTGAAATGTTTTATGTCGGTGGGGGGAGTCTCAGCAAGGGACTTCACATCATGGGGTCACATAAGTTTTCGATTAAACCATATTTCCCCTCCACACCGTTTGCACGCATGCTTAAACACGCATGTGCAAGCACACGTGCACAAACAATTAGCTAAAATCAGCCGAGTTGAGTTGGGGTCAATTCTCTCTCTGGTGGTCCCATGCCATCCCAGGTGTGGGTGTGTCTGGTTGACATGTCTCGCCTGCAGCGGCTTCCCACTGGGCCTCCGATCCTCTGCCGCTACGACATCAGATCCCCACCCCGGCTCCAAACAAGAAATTAAACAAATGAGCTCAAATGAATAAATAAATAATGCTGTGTGCTTGTGTGGCCTGGATAAATGAAGATGGTGAGTGATGGCGTTTGCGTGTGACTGTGTGCGTGTGTTCATAGTCTTGAACAGGCAGCGCAGCGTGGTTAAAGCAGCTGCCCTGTCCATCCCTGAGGCTGCTTCCTGTCAAACCCCCCCCCCTCCAACAGGAACCAAATGACAGACAAACAACAAGTGAGGACAGGGCCAACTGAAGACAATAGCCTTCAAACTATTCATGTTGACCTACTGGATATATCTTGTTGACTAGTTTTAGAATGGTATATGAACATAAACACTGTTCAAAATCCTTTATATTGATCGAATATCTCTAGGCTCAATATAGGAAATTATATTTTAGTATGGTTTTTACCTTTAAAGACAGGCCCGGTTGTATTGTTTGCGCGGTGTTGAAGGCAACATATTTTGGGATTGGAAGTTGTGAGTCATCTTTTACTGATTTAATTGTGGACCCTTTCAAGTTTGAATCAAGCATTAGACATTTTGCAAATTTCTTAGGATCAAATATTCTTGCCCTCTTTGCAAGGATACCCTGTGCATTAATTTTGTTCTTCTTTAAATACATTTAATGCCACCCCATATTCCCATCTGCTTCTTCGATTACCAATGTTATAGCTGTATTATTTTGTTGGATGACTTCAGATCCTGTGGCTACTGCTGTCACTAACGGAAGCAGGGTTTTATTCTGAGAGCGAGGTCAGACGTGCCTGGCGATGCTAGATTATACTCAATGTTTGGAGCTTGATCCGTGTCAAACCGCTTTACTAAATATCAGAAGGTGTTTGCGTTTTTGACATTCATATCGAGAATGACTTACGATGAATTAAGGGGTAAGGCCTCACTGTCTTGTCAAGGACACTTAAACAAGACACATCAAAACTCAAACCTGTGACCTTCCGGCTGCAGGACTCTCATTCTCTCTCAGTCAGCATCCCCCTGCCTGAAGCACTGAATCACTCTGCCTTTACTCAACTCACTGATCATATTGGTCCCGGCCTCCTCGGCCTGCCAGCTAGCTATCACACAGGCCGTCACACAGAGTTGCCTGCATCCTCTCCACCCCGTCTCAATGAGCCTTATGTTCTCATTCGATGGCTGTCTCACTGCCCCACCTCCTCAAGTGCTCTACTGAGCCACTGTAGACGCTCATTTGTGCCGTTAGCCATCTGCAGTCTTGATGTTAAGAAACAGTCAGCGGAGCATATTGTTTGTCGCTAGCTATCTGTTTTGGCGGTGTGGAGGAAATTTTGTGTCTGTGACTATATGTGGTGGCTGACCACCAAAATGTCTCCTTGGGGTTTCATGCAGCAATGCTGTTCTGTATTGTCCTATCCATTCCCCACAGGGATGGTATCACATAGGCTGGTGGAGTAGCTCATCCTAGCTTGTAGGTCCCAGTTGTAAAAGAGTGGCGCCTGCCAGTCAAGGAAGTGGCTATGAGCTTTTGCATGACACTATGGACAGAGAGAGATGGTGGTTGGCCTACTGGACAAATAGGGTGTGCTCTATTCTGAAGAACTCTTGTTCTTCAGACACAAACATACAGACACACACACACTCGGGGAAAGACTGGCAGGGCGTGTGATGGAATGTGGTCAGAATAGCGTGACCGTTGCTATGGAGACAAGAGATGGATTTCCCTGCCAAGCTGAACCTTTCCTCTCTTTCTGGACTCCTCTGCATCTCTCTCTCTCTCTCTCTCTCTCTCTCTCCCCACATCCTCATCCTCTCTTACTCACCCGCCCACTCACACCATACCTAGGCATCTGCTCCCCTCCCCAGAAGGTTAAGTTATAGTCTGTCTCTATGTCAGAACAACACACAACCCCGGGACAGGACAGGACAGGGCAGTGTCGGTGTGTTTGATTAATAGTTGCCTGGTACATCACTTTATTGTGAATGAAGTTAGCATCAGTGTTCAAATCGCTAAAATATGGGCGCTTGCATGAATTTACGGACACTAGAAGAACATAGCATATATTACAGTAAATACTATGTTTGGTTTAAAAGTTTAAATTTTTGGCACAACATATCCGGATTTGGCCACACTGCCGTTAAGTAAAATGCACAGCACAGTTAAAATGAGAGGATGTGTGTGTGGTCTTGCATATGGTGCTCTAGGCAACATGCAAAATGTGTGTGATGCGGTGTGTGTGTGTGTGTGTATCTGTGTGGGAAGCTGTTGTAGACAACACATAGTTGGCTACACATGAGAGCTCAGTCAAACTCCCACAGGGTTAATCCCTTCATACTCTGGGCATCCCTGAAACACACAGCCCTGAAACACACACACACCTCCCACCTATTAAATGTCTCTACTCTGACAGCTCCCGCCCACTCTGCTAACCCAGCCAAGTTGACACACTTAGGAAGAACACGGTGTACCTGTGTGGACAATACATCACTCACTCACACACACACACACACACAGATCTGCATCTACATAAACTCAATTTTAAAGACCCCCCCATTTCTTCTAGCCACAGATGGTTCATATGCTAACTTTTTTATGTACGGAGAGCCAAGGACCTGGTGGGTCGAGGCCGAGACAAACCTTCACACCGTTTAGAGGCCCTGCCACACCTGAGTAAGGACAATCACTGTGGTGAATGGAGCTGTGTGCAGCCATGTGTGAGGAGATTTAAACTCTTATGCTGTCACTTTGTCTCTCTCACACACACACACACACAGGGACCTGCTCAGTCATCATAACGACTTGGCATCTGGACCACCACCACCCCAGGATAGAATTGCACATTTTCATACACGTGCACCCATTCACACAATAACACACATAAGTGTAGGGCTGAGCCAAATGCTTTGGAGCAGCAAAGCTTTCTTCGTTGGATTGGGATTCGGATCCTAAATTCAAATAGTTGTTTTTTTTCCCTCCAAAAATAACCAAAAAATGGTAATTAGTTACTGTCTGGATATTTGTCAATGTATGTGTTTTTCTATACTGACTGAGCTTTGTAGTTTATCCAATGTATAGCCTATAAAAAGAGAAGTGCTGCCAGCGCCGTTCAGACTTCCACATGACTCGTCTCCACATTCATTGTTGCCCAAAGCCTTGAAGTTACAGCAGATGTCCAAGATGTCACCATGTGGAAACATTTTAATGTTACATGATAATCCAAAAAAAGTAGTATGAAATATGCCAGCAGAAATTAGTTATAGCAACATTAGCCAATCTGACTAAGCTTAGCCTACATTTCATGATATAGTCTAGGTTAGCATAGCAAGCTATTATGTTTTGGAAAGAAAATATATATAATTTTATTTTATTACAGAACGATTAATAATAGGTCTGTTACATATTATTGAATTTTAGGTGCATCCTCAGACCTCGGATGTGCAAAGACCATCAACCTCTCAATCAACCCAAAGAACGTTAGATGCTATGTTGAAACCTGATTTAATAATCAATAAAAATACATTCAAACAAAAATAAGCTCACATTGTTTCATGCTTCATTCGCACATTAAAAATAAAATAAAATAGATGTGGGCATGCCCTCTACTGGGCTGGAAGAGACAATGGGCAAGAAGAACCTAAAAACTGGGAAGAAGGCCTAAAAACTGTTAGTGAAACAATGGAGGCAAATCGACTAAAAGGAGAGAGACAGAGACAGAGAAGGAGAGAGCGTAAAGGAGGCAAATGTCAAAGGGACGGAAAAGTATTCCGGCAGACGGTTAGGCCGACCGGACCGGGCATACAAAGGCGGGTATATACACAGAAACCAAGACCATGTTTCGACGCAAGGTAGTGCGAGCAAGCAAGCCATTTCTGTCAGTGTGCTCTGTCACGCTGAGCATCAGTGTTGGACTAGTGACAGTTCTCTACGGGGCTCTCCACACTAAATCACCGGCGTCAGCGGAGAGATGTGAGGACACCTCGGTGCCTGGACAGAATTAACAGCCTCTCTTCTCAATGAGCCGCTGACACCTCCACTATGCTTCAACAACTTATGTTGCATTTAAGATGAGACCAAATCCTCATTAGGGACCATCATAAAATGTGCCAGAGGAGATCAGACTTGACGCTTAAATATGAGGTCGGGCGGCTTGAAATATCCACCGTTAGGTAACACATTAAAGTTTCCACAATGTCCTCACGTCCTACGGCGGCCCCAAGCATGGACTCTGCTGTGCTCTGATGTAATCTGGGGTCACTGGGTGTTTCATGGCTTTCGACATTAGACACGCTCACCCAGGCGACCCAACCAGCAGTGATCAGTCCCCAGCTTGTGTCCAAGTGACATGCGTTGTCCATGTTTTACTCCTCTGGATCCACAGCCATCACAAGGCCCTCTCTGCAGCCTCTGCAGTGGTCCTGATGGCCCCCTTCTTGTACCATGCCCGTGATGCCCAGGAGAGTGTAGGCCCTTTATAGAGGCCACGAAAGTCCTGCATCCCACAGGCACACATCGTGGACGGCATCGCTGTCTGTGGCATGTATTTACCACATCTATCATACTTGGCCCTCTTCCTGTCATCTTCCTGTCATCATCCTGCATCCAATCATCCCAATTAATAGTTACCTCCAGCATGGCTCCCTAAGTGTCGTCACAGCTTAGGCTAGGCGTACAATAGAGGATATTTCAAATCATAACTGATATTGAAACGGTGGTAGACCCCACACATAACATCAGATTTCACAGATTTTTGTCTTTAGTCATGACAACACGGGCAAACCAGGTTTAAATCAGCAACAATTATCCTATAGTATAGTGTGTGCCTAGCCTTAGGGCTGGAAAATATATATGATATGAAAACATGAATATCGAGATAATTTAGCCTGTGTTTAATATCATTTTACAACACTGCTCTTAAAAATCCACAATAAACATCCTCTCCCTTTCTCTTCTTTGCTCCAGTTCCCTGCATGTCACGACTATGTGTGGTGTGTTGTTCCAAAAATATAGGCTATTATATGGATATGTAGTATCGAATACTGCCATGGGCTCCAAAAATATTGTGATACCACATTTCAGCCATCTCGCCCCGGCCCATTTCAGCTGCATCTCTAGGACAACATATAGATGCTATGTGTTGTTTGAGAAGACCAACTTTGCATGTATTGAAATGGCACACAACAGGGACCCACCACTGCTGAATAGTGCTATTAACTACTAGAGGCTGAAATTATACATTCATTCCATAGAGCGACTTTAATAAAACATAAGACTGAAAATGATACTAAATTACTTTTTAATTTTTTTGCAATGTATCATCTTGCCAGAGAATCTTGTTATGTCTCCTCGATCTATTCATGAAACAAGGAAGTCTGTAATCACTGGGTTGTCATATGCTTTGTGACTTCTACATGGCATGGTGGTCAACTGATGGGTTTTGTCCCGGGGATACGCCAACCGACACAGAGCATGATTCCGTTCTTCCGTTGCTTTTAGAGATCTCCTGATCCTCATTTAATTTCTGCTAGGTGACAAGCAAGGTGAGTAACAGAGCGTTAGCTCATTTCACTGCCTTTACGCTTTGACATTAACAAAATGATGATGTTACAGCATTACACCTAAACAGAGTTAGGAAACAAAGCTTGGTAGGTGAAAGCATGAAGGGGGTTCTTGAGGGAGATTGTGTGCCAGTCTACTGTTTCCACTCTCATAGACTACAGAAAGAGCATGTGTTTTCCAGCCTTTTGAGCCAATGTTAATCAGTAACAAGTCATATTTAAATCAGAGTGGAGGATCGGCCAATCATTTCATTCGGCCCGCATGAAGTGACTGGATGGCCTACCTGCCTGTCAACGATCTCTCTCATGGACTCCAGCAGTAGTCAGGCAGTGCGCGTTCATATGTTTTGGGGGAATGGCTTTGGAGGGAAGTTTTTTCAGTTGAATTACTTTCAAAATCTAGCTTACTCTTGCTGGTTTCTCCAAAGTTGCCTACCCAAGCAATGAAATACTTTTAGCTCCTAGTGCTTGGCGCTCTGACAAAATAAAAAATAAAAAGTTTACAGCACTTATGTCGGGACTGTTGCACAACAGTACAATCTATCAATCAACAGTCAATCCAGCAAAATAAGCCACCAAGTTTAGCTGTTGACGTCGGTCATGACTGTCATCTTACATACCAGTGTGGCATGACATAATTAATCATGACATAATTGATCATGACATAATCGATCGTGGCTTGATGGTGTTTTTTTCTTTTTTTTTTTTTTTTAATAGTTACTGGCTTGAGGCCCTGGCTCACCTCATTGTTTAGTAAGCAGGGTCACTCTCACAACAGCCAATCTAATGAACCAGGTGAACCACTAGTGTGTGTGTGTGTGTGTGTGTGTGTGTGTGTGTGTGTGTGTGTGTTTTAAGACAAACACAACAGGTCAGCATCAGCATGTGATGGAGCTTACTGTCAGATTTATCAGAGGAAAATGGAGAAGCCAGGCGTCTTATGTCAACTTTAAAGGGATTACTGTCCTGAACATTGTTACAAGGGAAGTCATCTGTGCACTAGCCGCATCTTGTTTTATGCTACAGTAACGTACGCAAACAAACATACACCAGGCACCAAGCGACCTGCCGCTGTGAGGAGATGTTTCATCTAGAGAGGAAGAGAGAGAGAGAGAGAGAGAGAGAGAGAGAGGGTGGAAGAACACAGGACTGCGTCCGAGCGCCTGGATGGGTGTGTGCAGATGAAGGCGCTTGTGTGTGTGTGTGTGTGTGTGTGTGTGTGTGTGTGTGTAGTTGCACGTGCCCAGGCAGCGGCCTTATCTGTTCAGCATGGGTTTTATTTACCGAGCCGAGACATGGATAAGTGTGGAGCGTGGAAGCGCGGCTAAAACAGACAGACAGACGAGATAAGACCACAGGGAGAAGATCATATCTCTAGCCACACCACAAAAGCCTTTCACTTTGCACTGAATCTTAAGTCAACATGCACCTCCCCCATACCAGTATGTATATACTGACACATGGTGGAGTTATTAGATGGATTGATGGATGGATGAAGGCATGGATGAATAAAATAACAGATGGTACAGGAAGGATGAGGGTAAACGAGAGAAAGAGATGAATTGAGAAAGCAAAACAAAGGGTAAATTGAGAGATGATCATGCGCAGAGAGAGAGAGAGAGAGAGAGAGAGAGAGAGAGAAGCCATCACAAGGCATTATGGTCCAGCTGGAAAGCAGTTTCCTGTGGCAGGATCCATCTGGGAGCCTACCCACTGCTGTCAATCAAACTGGGTTCTGAGCTCTTGACAGTTCATTGGGCTTAGCAGGTACTTAGCAGAGTACAACAGAATGGCTCTGCGCACACACACACACACACACACACACACACACACACACACACAGATGTGTGCATCCTTGTGCACGTGGACTAACGGAGACGGGGCAGGATGAGGACAGGGGGATTTCGATAGAGGGAAAATAGTGGTGTGAACAGAGTTGTGGGGTAATAAGGCAGCAGATTGAAGAAAAGAAAGGTCAGGGGTCACCGAGGAGGAGAGTGTGAAACAGACCGCCTCGCTGCACGCTGCCTGAAGCATTTCTAATCCTCCCCCGCGAGAGGGTGGAATTCTGTTACCACTGCTAGTTCCTCTCTGTCTAGTCAGTCAATCTCTCTCTATCACCCTGCTAACTCTTCCTCGTGTCTCTGAGGTCTTGTTAGGGAATCATTTGTGTCCAGCGTTCTCACAGATGCATTCCAAAGACCGCTCTCCCTTAAAGGACGCCAGCCTGACCTTTCCCTCTATGTCTCTTCTCTTGTCTGTCCTCTGTCCGTTATCCCTGCTACCTACCTCCTATCCTCCGCTCTTCCCAGGATGGGATCAGGAACACCAAGGGACAAGGAAAAAAAAAAAAAAGCCAAAAAACTCTCTTAAATAAATGGGAATTGTGTCCAAAACAAGTACAAATTATGTGCAGTCAATTTATGGTTTCTTAAGAGGACTGAATGAGTTTGCAGCTGGAAACTCATTGTTAGATAAACAAGACTAGGTTAAAACCTAGTATATGGCTGGACCGTGTATGGTCAATGTGCAAAATTGTGGCCAAAAGCCTTGTTGCTAGAGGGCTTTTAATTTGAAACAGATACATCGGCCAATGGGGAAACTCCAACACTCAGTCAGTCAGTGAGTCAAGTCAGTCAGTGACGGACAGACATTCACGTTCATAGGGCTGGTCCTGCTGTTGCGGTCCAGCCAAAAAAGGTATCACAACTCCCCCTTGTCTCCTTCCAGAAATCCTTCCACCTCTCATTTCCTAAAGCCTTTTAACGACCCTTGAAACATCCCTTGAATACCATCCACTCTCCCACCCAAAGCGCATCTCACCCGTAACCCTGCACCCCCAAGATTACTCTCAACACTCGCAGGGACCCGAACGCATGCCCCTCCCCCCCATCACACCCACGCCACCTCCTTCAGTGAGCTAAAGTAACCCCTCTCAATCCCTGCCTCATTCTAACAGTGTGATGCAGGCAGGAAACCATGGAAGGTTTTCTGTAACACGGACGAGGGAAAACCTCAACGAAGCAGACTAATAAAACATGCAATCAGAGCAGCCCTGACAGAGGAATTCTCGCTAACGAAGTCACAATGAAAATGTTAAATGTTAATTATTTTGGTGAAATGAACATGAGAGAATTATGCATTAAAACAGTCAGACACAGACAAAGACTGTGTTGTAGCGTGCACTACTGTGTGTTTGCTACTGGGTGAGTACTCATTTAAACAAAACCGTTGGTTGGAACGTGTGTTTTTTTGTGGCATTATATGAAAAAGTGTGTCTTCCTGCATTAATGATATGTCCATGCTGCAGTGGTCTCGTATTCATTCTTAGACACTTTGCATCTAGTAGAAAAAACCTCTTCTATGTAAATGCAGTTCATCTCTGGTGTGTTTTGGTTTCTTAAAATATCTTCTAGAGTCTCAAGTGAAGAAAGAGGAGCCTCATCTCAGGAGGCATTCTGGGCAACAATTTTTCAAAAAGAAGGTGACCATTTTGAGGTCAGCATGATATTTTCAGCAAATGTTTGTGCAGACTTGTGCATGTGTATTTTAAGGTGTTGGAGATATAATGTAATGTAACTTAAATAAATAAATTAGTAAAATTATTAATAATAATAATAATAATAATAAGGTCCTTCAGAGACACACTGAGAATAAATGCTAGAAAGACTGCACGTCTCGTTGCATTCTTCCAACTAACCCCCTCCTGTTAAGTGTGTCGATAATCCGCAATGCTGACCCAACTCTAATCAAGCTATATTGCTGTAGTAATAGAAAAATTAACCATAATTTATCACGGCTATTACAATCAAGAGGCAATTTTCGGCATAATCGTCTGAGCTCTAATTGATTTCAACGGCAAAAAGTGCATCAGCGACTCAGAGTCTTATGGGGAATTCAGAAGCCTGGCGTCTTGTAGCGAATTTAAACTGGTAAATAGAATAAATGAGGTTCAGGTCTTACAATGCGTATGTTTGCGCATGCGTGTTTCCATTAGCATGTGTGTTTCCATTAGCATGCGTCGGGGTCTGCACAGCTCATTCCCCACAATTAGAAGGTGCTGGTTCCTGAACCAGAGAAACAGACGAGGCCCTGATTGGATTTAAATTAAACATCTTCTCCGCTCAGCACTGTCTAATGTGACGTGGAGGAGGTTCGCCTCGACCCTGCCCGTCATCTTCCTCCCTCCGAATCTCTATCATCTTTCTTTCCATCTCTATCTTCTCGCATCGGTCGCCTTCCTCTCGCTTCTCTTCCCCCTCTCCGCCTCCTCGGCTCCATCGTTCTCTCGCCATCTTGCGTCCTCCTCACGCCGTTTCACGTTCTACCTCGGCCCAGTTTCCTCCTGAGCAACTTTTATGTTATTTACCCCCCCGGCTGTCTCTTCTCCTCCTCGTCCTCCTCTCCTCTCACGCGTGAGGTCATGTGTTCAGGTGAAAGACCCTGTGCGCTTTTACGCCTGTGTGTGTATTTCAAAGTGTACTTGTTTTTGTGGTTGGGTGTGAAGGCGTAACTATTAGTGTCTGGAGGAGGACAGAGTACAGGGGTCCATCTGAAGGTCTATATGTGAGTCTGTACCTACTTGCATATCTGAGTATATGTTTCATGTGTGTAGGAGTTCGTTTACATATCTGTGTGCCTCACCAGATGCTGCAGGGAGCAGCACTAGCCCTCTAGTGGGGCGAGCGCTGCTGGTTATAGTACCCCTAGAGAACACACACAGGAGGGCCAGTCTGTGTGTGTGTGTGTGTGTGTGTGACTAGTGGTGTGCTGGATCATCACATCTCAACCAGCCAAGGCTGCTGCTGCAGTCACTAACGGTCTGCTGTTTTCAACGCATCTGGATACACACACATTCCGCCTCTCTCATTTTCTCCATCGTGCTCTCAGAGGCTCAATAAAAGCTCTTTAGAAGAAAAACTGAATGTGGTGTTTCACTGTGACAGAAATTGCCCAGGAGCGTCATGTCTTCCTCTCCCACACACACACACACACACACACACACACATACAGTACACACACACTTTAAATGCTGTGTCCCAGAAACACCACCGAAGTGTGTCTGCTGTGTGGCTCCAGTGGGCAAAACATGTCACTTCTCTGTCTTTAACCATCAGCTCCCGTCAGCATTGGGACACCTCTCTCAGGTGCACACTTTTAACAACTCTCTTTCTCTCATTAAGAAGTGCTAGACTCCACTTAGGGTACTTGTGGTTGAAAACGGCTCTTTGTTGCGTGCATGTGTGTGTGTGTGTGTGTGTGTGCGTGTGAGTGCGTCCACTTCTTGTTTTCCACCTCATTGGTCCTAGGGGTAGCGCTTGGCCTCTTCCTCTGGTCTCCACCCTCTCTCTCTCCTCCTACTTGCCCTATAGAGCCTCTACACTGCTCTACCTGGGTCCATGGCTCTGGTTTTACTGCACTCCTTAGCAGACATTAGGCTGATGGCATTATGACTGTGGCTAAATGTGATGCATTACAGTGCGACTTGAAATATGGTAATTTGGCTGAACACCCACACACACGCACGCGCGCACGCACACACCTAAACACACACACGTGCACACACCTGCCTCTGCTACAGTATCTGCCATCCCCTGCAGAGAATCTGGGATTCTGGCATGACAGTTAAAGGACTCTGTGTTCCCCTTTCTGGATCGGAGCGATAATATAAACATTCAGCTGGATGAAAGATATATCCTCTTGCCAATAGTAGCTCTCTCTCCAACTCTCCCTCTCTCAGGGGGATCAGGCATGGCCCGACACGATTGCAGCTAGTGCCTGATAAGGTTAGACTCATCTATATTACAATGGGGTCTGTGTGTGCGTGCGTGTGTGTGTGTGCGTGCGTGCGTGTGTGACTGGGCAACCACTGCAGTAATTTGCTGGTGAAATTTCGGTCGCGGTCTGGTTCGATTAAAATAACACTGAACCCAGTGACCAGACTAACATAATGATAATCTTCAGGCCAAATGCGCATGCGTGTGTGAGACTATTTTAAACTCTGTCGGATGATTTAACACGTGCTATGATTAAGGATTCGATAAGGTATTAAACTAGGGCCTATGAAATACCACAGCACCAGTCAGCAGTGGACTACAAACCTTCTTGATGTGCTGTGCAGCATTTAAAGTCTCAGCCCTGGAGAAAAGTGTCCGTGGGAAATGTGAATGTTAACGCCTTCGTCAGCATTAGAGATAGGTGGTAGTCTGACGCAGACCGACAGCTGTCAAACACATAACATGCAGGCTGTGTCAGGGCTGGCTGGGGCAGACACGCTCGGACACACACACACACACACACACACACACACACAACTGCAGTAGCACCCTATAGAGGTTAGAAAGGTTAGAGGTTAGAAAAAAAGACCTTTTAAGGTGAACTAATGACTGTTAGAGATCTGTGAAGTTACAAGATTCATCCTGCAACTTTTAGGAAGAGGAAATAGAGGAGAGGAGAGGACAGGGACTTAAGCTGACCTTTAAACAACCACACTTCAACAAGCCAACACCCCAGGCACTGTCCCTGACTGGTCCCACGTTGTGTGTTTTGTGTGTGCGTGCGTGTGTGCACATTTCAAACCTGCTGCAGACTTGCTGTTCCACCAAGCCCCTGATGTAAGACTGAATCCACGCACGTCTTTGTGATTGTGTGCACTACAGCTTGATCCTTTTATTTCAGGGTTAGGGATTGCTGACTCATATTAAAATGACTCTTCATTCAGTCACACACACCATCCTGAAGACTTACCTTATGTGGTAGGAAAAGGGAGTTGACCGTTGCTAGCAGGCTGGCAGTGTCGGGGGCATCCCTCTGGCCACTAATAACGATCTACAGTAGAGATCAACAGAGGTCAGAGGTCAAAAATGGAGAGGAAGAAGAGAGTCATAAAGAGGGGGAAAGAGAGAGATGACAGCAGAAAGAGGGCAGGGAGAGAGAGTGGGGTCAGGGCTTTATTTGTCCAGTAATGAGGGAGGCAGGTGTACTCTCCGGGCTTGCCTCACCTTCTCTAGACCTGGAGCACGTTAACCCCTGCTGTGACTCCTCCTCTGCAGGTCACGCATGATCCACACAGGACTAACTATACTCTCTCTGTTATATTTACGAATGTCTCTCTCTTTACTGTGTTTTTGTATCCTTCTGTGTATACACATCTCCGAGATAAAAGCTGTACCCCTGCACTCCGCTGGTTTTTAGTCCTATCGCGGGTGTTTACATTGGAAGGGTTTCATTCAACAGCTTGCAAAAATAATATATAAATAACTCTACCCACTGATTAGTAGCATGAAAATAAAGCACATTAAGGGTTACTAATCGAGTCATTTTAAGACCTTTGCTAATGAACCAGTTCTGTTTTTGAGGACAGAATCCTGCACAGTTTTAAAATATCGATGGTTATATAAATCAGGCTGTGCTAGCCAAGTCGTCAGCGTGTGCACGGTAACATGGGGTTAAGAACAACATAAAAAACCTCATGTTGATGGCGTGTCGAGGGGTTTCTCCAGTCCTAAAGGAGGAAGAGGAGGACAAGGAATGGGGGTAAACAGCCTCTCTCTTTGAACTTCTAACGCAAGCCTCGGTTTGTGTCCATAATGAACTAGTGTGGCCAAATCTGGACAATTGCACTCTGATGCCGTTTCTGTTTTTTTAACATAAATTTCACGAGGCAATCACTACTTTACTTTCACTACGTGAAAAAATACATATCTGAGAAGCTAAATATTAAATTATATATTAAGTATACATAGATATTTAGACATCTAAAGACAACCAGATACTAACTTATGCAAGACTGAGGACAACAAAGCCTTTATGGCGACAAGGTCTGTTGGAGACTTGAGATGATGTGATCGATGTGTCCAGATTTGACCAAGCCTTCCGCATCGCCAAAATACAGGCTTATATATTTTGGTAAAAACATACCAAATTGGTTTAAACGACAGATTTAGCTTCAATAATTTATGACAAACTTAAATGAAAACAGTATAGGATAAATTATATCCACTGTTGACTAATCACTGTTGACAGATTGTTGGTGTTCATATTTGGCCACTCTTACGTTACCTCAGGACAATACCATCACTAATAACAAAAGATGCAAAGA
>OMKK01083290.1:0-12121 GCA_900302305.1 Polymixia japonica | reverse complement strand
GTAGTGGTAGTAGTGGTAGTGGTAGTAGTAGCAGTAGTAGTAGTGGTAGTGGTAGTGGTAGTAGTAGTAGTGGTAGTGGTAGTAGTAGTAGTAGTAGTAGTAGTAGTAGTAGAAGTAGTAGTAGTAGTAGGAGTAGTGGTAGTAGTAGTAGTGGTAGTAGTAGTAGTAGTAGTAGTAGTAGTAGTAGTAGTATAGTAGTATTAGTAGTAGTAGTAGTAGTAGTAGTAGTATAGTAGTAGTAGTAGTATAGTAGTATTAGTAGTAGTAGTAGTAGTAGTATAGTAGTAGTAGTAGTAGTAGTAGTAGTAGTAGTAGTAGTAGTAGTAGTAGTAGTAGTAGTAGTAGTAGTATTAGTAGTAGTAGTATAGTAGTATTAGTATTAGTAGTAGTAGTAGTATAGTAGTATTAGTAGTAGTAGTACTTCATTATTCACACAGAACAAAGAGAAATCAGCTCATAGATTCGACCAGATACCTCAGTCTGTGCGGCTGTGTCACTTTAATGGATCAGATACGCAGATCTGCAAAGAAGATTGTTAGAAACAGAAAAACACGCTCACATGCTCACACACACGCGCACACACATAGAAACAGACACACACACGCTCACACATAGAAACACACGCACACACATAGAAACACACACAGAAACACATGCACTCACACGCTCACACATAGAAACACACGCTCACACATAGAAACACACGCTCACACAGAAACACACGCACAGAAACACATGCACTCACACGCTCACACATAGAAACACACACACAGTCATATGCCAAGGAACACACACCATACCAGACCTCCCGGTTTTCTCTTCCCTAGCGCCTAAAACATGACACGCAATATAACCAGTGAGAAACAGCAACATCTCAGCCTGACATGAAAAACCTCACCTGACCCAACCACAGATGAAGAGAGTAGCACATCATCAGCATATCGTCAGTAGTTAGCATCTCATGCCTTACTGGGTTCCAGCTTTGCTAAGATTGAACAGAGCTATCTGCTGATTGTGTCAAATGCTGTGCGGTATCAGTGATGTTAACCAGGCATGTAAGATCACACAAGAGATGTTTATTTTATCTGTTAGAGGCCTTGCAGCCACACCCGAGTCTTGTCTTACCATGGCTCCTCAAGCAGAACGGCCCTTATTAGGTTGCTGTGATAAATTGATAGTGATCAGACAGTGCGTGGGTCTGAAGACACTACTGAGGGATGAGTGAGTCATCGTTCTGAAGAGATGCTACGCTAACCGCAGATCAAGTGTGATTTTCTGTTTTTTTTTTTGCACTGTCTGGGAATCCAAACTGTTTAAAAATAAGAACTGTTTTTCACAACTGAAGCGTACATGTTGGGATTTCCTGTTGCATGGTGTTTGTGTACAAGATTTTGATGGTAATTGAATGAGAATCCTCAAAAGATATATAACATTATATAACATTTAGCATTTAGGTTATGTGATGAGAACACAGACACCAAAACCTTTCGTCTGTCTCCGGTAGATCGTTGGCTCCGGTAGCCCAATGCTAACACTTTAGCACACGTCATGTTTTTCTGTGCTTTAATTGCACTTTCTCGCAATCCAAACAGCTTCTTGCAATCCAAACTGTCGTATTTGTCGTAATCACGGCACATATGATTACTTCCCTTAAATCTTGCAGTCTCGTGTAGCTCAAATGGATAAAAGGTTAGAAGATGTCCCACTGATGTGCTACTAATGTTTGCTCTCATGATACAGTAAAGCTCTTTGGGTAAAAGAATACACCAAGGTGCTCAGAGTATGTTACACCAAAGCTCTTAATTTGTGAGTTTTGGTGACCCTGTCGGTCTACAAAATGTAACATTAAGATTCTGTGAATGGGCTTGGCTTGCTGGCTGGGTAATGGAGCTTGCTTTTGGCTGGTTTTTACAAGGAAACTCCAGCAGGTACATACCGCTGGGGTGTCTGGGTTTGGCTTGGCACTTTACGGGTGGCCTTTTCCTGGGGTAAACAAAGACATAATCTACCCTGGGTCTGCGTATCATTAATCTTCATAGTTTGATTGTACACTGTGGGATTGTAATGACAAACATGGCGTGGTGGTTTTGTCTAAAGGCACACGCTGCCAAGCCCCTAGGTGTGGCTTCATGCCGCGGTCACCTCCGCTCCAGAGGATTGTTTGGTTGACTGTTTCGTTGGTTGGTTGTCTGGTTTGTTAGCTGTTTGACTGTTTTGGCTGGCCGGTTGGCTGTTGGATTGTCTTTCTGGCTGTTTGACGTTCCGGTTGGCTGGCCGGGAGGCTGGATTGTTTGTCAATCACACTGGAGGTACAGTAGGTGCATGACAGCAACCCACAGCGCCATCCACGCAACCTCTCATGCGTGGAAAGTTTAAAGACTTTGGTACAAGCTACGTTTGGTCCCAATGTTTTGAATGACATCTGGCTATACATAGAAAAGCAAAACCATAAGCAGCCAAGCAAAATGATACACAAACTTACTAATTTGTATAAAAGTATGGTAATGTTTCTGTCAACATACACAGGAGACTGGCGAGGGATCAAGAATACGGTTTGTCAACTGGGTGGTTATTGGCTTGTTTTTCCCACAGAGAGAGAGAGAGGTGGGAGGTAGGAAGAGACAGAGGGATAGAGGGAAGGAAGAAGGGTGATAGGGAGGAGAGAAGGATAAAGAAGGAGGGAAAGAGAGAGAGAGAGAGGGGGAGGAGGCAGAGGCTAAGCAATGAGAGGGGATGCAGAAGAGGAAGGAGATGATGTTTAAAAGAGTGTAATCCTCAGGTCCGTGATGGGGCATGTGGACCCTGCCCTGCTGTGCGTCTCAGTTCGGGGTTTAACAACGTATGGCAGCTTCATGGAGACGCTAGCCTGGGAACCAGATGAATCTGTGAGCTCATGTTTTATTTGCTCTGGCAGATGCGTCTGGTCCCCCTCCCGTTCAGACAGATTTCCAGCTGGCCTGACTTGGGCCGGGCCAATCACATCAATTGATATGATGACTGTACTGAGGAGCGCCGTTGAGGCATTTTCATAAACAACCAAGATGGCTGCCGCTGATGTGGAACAGTCTGGTGAATCCGCTATCGCAACATTATTAAACAAACTGGACTGTATATTTTCTCCATATTTAAATATATACTATTTAAATATTAAATAATTAATGAAATATAGTATATTTGCGTAGAATTTGCAAATTGGCCTGGTGATGTCAGGCTATGGAGTATGGTGCAGGGTAAGGGACAAAATTAAGACTACTGAGAAGTCAGCAGAGGCTATATCCTTGCTGAAGCCAGCTACTGATCTGGCCAATGATAAGCCGGCGCTTGTAACTGAGAGGCTGGAGGTGGGAAATTAGAAGCCGGAGGTGGGATATAAGAAGCCGACTATTCATTTGACCAAAGTGGTAACTCGTGTGTTTAGTCTAGAAACCCGCTGGATCAGCTACTGGCTTGGCTGGTCATTAGCTTCCGTAACTAACTATCTAGTAACTAGCATGCCAGAGCTAGCAATAGAGGGTCAACCAGAGAGAGAGAGAGAGAGAGAGAGAGAGCTGTATATGCATCAGTGTGTGTATGAGGTTGAGATGTTATGTTGTCACCAATTTATTTGATAAACACATTTTGGGAGCAGCAAAACAATAAGCACATAAACCTTTCCTTTTCATGCGTGTGCAGATGACATTCATTCAATTGAAAACTGAAGGGGGAAATTTACTAAACTCCTCCAAGAATCTGTTATGTCAAGTCAAGTCAAGTCAAGTTTATTTATATAGCCCTTAATCACATTGCAGTCTCAAAGGGCTTCACAAGCCCACAATCACAACCACATCACTGTTCTCCTGTAGTGTGTGAGGGTTTTGATTGACAGGGGAGGGGACCAATGGAGAGGTGCTGCAGGGGAGGAGAAAAGTCCAGCTTGTTTTGAACTGTAACGACTTGTTTTTGTAATTCCCCATCACTACCAGTAGAGACAGAATATCACACATAGCAGCTTTAAATGTTGTATGGTGTTCCTTGATTTTATTCTCCTTTTATTATATTTAGTTTTTAATGTAAAGTATGTTTTAAAAAAAAGTATCACAGCAAAAGATTTAAAATAAGAAGCTCACCATCAGTTGACTCAGACTCATCCCAGTAAGCCTGACTTTCATGGATCAACAACAACCTCTTTACCTGATCCAACATCAGTCATGGCGTTCATGGGTGGGTTACTATCAATCGCCACTGTCTAGCTCTACTATAGCTGCTCTTTGGAGTCCCATCCAACTGGTACAACTGGTAAGCTCTAACACAATTATGAGATTAATGTGAAATGTAGTTGTTGTGGAGGCCGTGTTTTGATAAAATGACAACTGGGATTGTAATACTTATCAGTAAAATCACCAAATCAGTAGGCTGCAAGTCTTTTCAGCATCGTTAGATGGTATCTCAGATAGCGTCCTTAACGCGATGCTATGTTGCAATTTAAAGAACATAAAGATTACTCTCAAATAAAGCACATAATTTACATAGGCAGCCTAGCCCTACAATCCCTAACAAAACAAGATGTATAATTATGATGTTTTATCATTTGGCATCTTAAGCCCTGCCTGCTTTCTCATACCTGTGTTATTGTCTCATATTCCGTCTGTGTTGCTGTACCAACCATTCACCTGTTAATCTTACTATTTTCAGTCAAGTGTTTGTTCAGACGGAGTACAGGATGAAGGTGTGTGTAGTCTGGGTGTAATTTCCTGTCCTATTGTGTGTTTTCATACAATGATATGGTGGGAACCACACAGACTATCTTCTCTTTTCACAGGGGTTTCTGTCTGTCTGTCTGTGTGTCTGTCTGTATGTGTGTCTGTCCATCTGTCTGTCCGTCCATCTGTTTGTATGTCTGTCTGTTCGTCCGTCTGTCTGTATGTGTGTCTGTCTGTCTGTCCATCTGTCTGTCTGTCTGTACATCTGTCTGTCCATCTGTCTGTCTGTCTGTCTGTGTGTCTGCCTGTCCGTCTGTCTGTGTCTCTGTCTGTCCGTCCGTCTGTCTGTGTGTGTCTGTCTGTCTGTCCATCTGTCTGTCTGTCTGTCTGTCCGTCCATCTGTTTGTATGTCTGTCTGTCTGTGTGTGTGTGTGTGTGTGTCTGTCTGTATGTCTGTCTATCTGTCTGTCTGTCTCTCTGTCTGTCTGCTAGTCTGTCTCTCAGTAGGATTTCTCACACTAACTTGTTTCAGCTTGCAGTGTCGAGGCTATATCTGGGATTGCTGTACGGTGTGTGGCTATCTGTGTATGTACATGTTCTTGTGTGTGCACGTGAAGCGTGTGTACGGTGCACGACTTTGTGTGTGTGTGTGTGTGTGTAAAGTCTCAATCAAATATAAACCCCAGATGAAAGGAAGGATGTTCCTCCCTGTGATTTAATTACAGCGTTGTAGGTGAAGGATTCAGAGAAGTCAGACGGTAATGTAGCGAACAGCAGCCAGTGTTCTGCTTAACTGATCGAGTGACAAAGCCATTCCTTCACTGGGAACGGATTCTCATGCTTAATTAATCTTTAACACTACAGAGAAAGACACCCAGAGAGAGAGAGAGCGGGAGAAAGGTGGATGGCAGAGATAGAGAGACCAAAAAAGAAAGAAAGAGATAAAGATAGAAAACTGAGGAAGAGTTGATGACTCAATTGGTTCAGTGAGCGTGATGAGGGAGGAGGAAGAGGACTGCAGGGTAAAGGGCTTGTTGCTACGGTAACTCCGGTATCTATTGTTAAGGGGGAGAAGGGAGAGGCTGGAGGCAGACAGGTTAATCCTCTCTAGGCAACCAATTACAGACTTCCATTCCCCTCCTTCCTCTCCCTCCCCCTCCTTCCTCCTTCCTAATCATGCTGCCTTGCCCTTACTCTCCCTTCCTTCTGTGCACCCTTCTCTTATCCTCCTCTCCTCTCTCCTCTTTCTCTCATAGCTGCCTTATTTTACCTAAAGATTACATTTGTAAATTAAATTTATTCAATTTGAATTTTTGTCAGTTTTTCTTTTGTCTTCACAGGGCGCTTGTGAGTAAACGGCATCTGGATTGACACTTTGGATAAATGACAAATGTTATTATTTTAGCATTCGTACTTCAAACTAATGGTTGCTAGTAGCCAACTAGCTAGGCCATTAGCTTCCAGCTAGTTGACCCCATTGGTTTTAATAATGATTGCTAACACTGCTTATATCTTTTGGCTGTAATTATAATGCATAATGTGAGCACCTGGCAAAGAACAAGAAGATGACTCTCTAGTCCATTCTATACAAAAATAATCCAGTATAATCTAGTATCAATAAGTATAACCAGATGGGATTCATAGTCCACTTGGATAGGATGGATGCTTGCTGAAAAGAGAGTTTGAACCCACGTCCTCCGGGGTCTGGACAGTCTCTCTCTCGACAAATAAAAGTTAAAACAAAACAGGCTTTAATCCAAAGTGGTTTATGGGATCATCTTTGCATACATTCAAGTACAGTATGAGTGACCTCAGTGTGAATCAAACCGCAATCCTGCCACTCGACTTTATGGTTCTGCTATTATCACCTTGGATTTGAATTTATTTCAGTACCATAGTAAAACAATATGGGAAAGGAAAGACGATGTAATGGTGGAGACTAGATAGGTCACCAGGCTTTGATCTGAGGAACAGCAGAATACTATCTGATCCCTTAATGGGTTTGATGCTTAGTCACCCCAGTGTTCAACACACTGAACCATCTGTCAGACATGGTGCATGTTCTGAAATCATGTGTGGATCAGTTATGCATGAACACAATGATAAGCCAGATGAAATGTGATGACGTGCGATGAGGGAAAGGGAGAGTGAGAGTATTTTACAGTTGAATTTTAGAGTTGAAAGCTGCTATGTGCAAAAGTCCTGTTATTTTAGGATAAAATAACAAAAATTTCAATTTAATTTTCAATTTTTGTCTTGAGTGAGTCTTACATGTAGATGTTGAGTGAGAGATCTATCTATCTATCTATCTATCTATCTATCTATCTATCTATCTATCTATCTATCTATCTATCTATCTATCTATCTATCTATCTATCTATCTATCTATCTATCTATCTATCTATGGATATTAACTATGGCTGTAAAGTGATTATATATTATATATTAAAAATCCAAACCACTAAACAGAGTAACTGTTCATGCATTAATGTGTTGCACCCAACTGTGTTTATCTTCTGATTTCCCCCAAAACAAACTCCTCTATTCTTGAAGGCTCCGTGAATCACAGCCTAGTAGGAGACAGACCCCAAAACAAAAGCTTTCAGTTTATCCGCCCGACCACAGTAGAGAACGCCAAACCCAACAGTCCCTCAGGGCCCGTGGTCAGGCCTTTTATTGTTTCATATCTTTTTCTGTGCCAGCAGGAAAAATTAATGACATATAAAGACATTAAAGTAATCTCATATTCCCCAAAATGGTAAATGTACACCAGAGAAATGACCAATCCTAACAAGTCATTTAGCTGAGTATTGAGTCATTAACATTGTTTTCCATAAAAACAAGTTAAGTCCTTTACAGACCTAAAGATTTTTCATATAGTTGCTGACTAAGGCAGTTCAAACTCAAGAACGGGTCTGATCGCTCTCGTCTTGCTGTCAGAAAGGTGCGCAAACTAGGTGACTCACTGTCTGATTGTCAGCGTCAAAAATCGCAAAATCTTGTGGAAACACGACCAATCACGTTGACAGAAAAACGGAAGTCCATGATCTCTAGGCTACAATACAAATGATAATAGCTCAATTATAGTGCAACTGTGCAATTTTAACAGCACAGTCATTTTTGCTTGAAGTGGTGCAGTAGGATTAGGCTACATATGCTCAGATCCGGCTAACTTTGATTAAGCCTGTGATTTTGCCGGGTTCTAAAGGACTTGTTGCTCTGGTACCTGATTAGGCTAAATGTTACAAGGAACCGAAAATCCCAGGTTTATGTTTATGTCAACATTCTAAGTTATCCGCGTTCGAGGAACAGGCCCCTTCTTTCTTCCCATTGGCTGTTGCCAGGTTGTCACTCTCAGATTTCAGTCTTTGACCATTTCAGACTAGATGAGTCAGCCCAGACTAGGCCTGACAGAATCAAACCGGTTTCAAAAACAACTTGCCCAACCCAACTGGTCTGGAGACAACGGGGACCAGTAAAGTCTTGAGTCTTGAACTCGTTCACATTACTGGATGGAACAGTCACATAATTCAAGAGTAACAAACACAATGGTGGATAAAAATAGTGCCTATTATAATACACAACCAGAAAGGAGCCGGGCAGAGCTGAGAAGAATGCAATACAGTAGAGTTGAGTAGAATAGAATACAAT
This sequence comes from Polymixia japonica, assembly GCA_900302305.1. NCBI lineage: Eukaryota > Metazoa > Chordata > Actinopteri > Polymixiiformes > Polymixiidae > Polymixia > Polymixia japonica. Next base: position 3,791 of record OMKK01083290.1, on the reverse strand, counting down.
AGAATACCACTTATTAGAGTACAACAGAATCACGTTTTGTCTCTAGGTCTGTCTGCTAAGGTTGAAGTGCAGACCTCCCATGCAGCACAGCTGAGGAGGCTGACAGTGTGGCAACAGAGCCCTAATTAGAGCCCCTGCTCCTGGGGAGAGTGTCCTCCTGGGAAGGCCCCTACCCTGGAGACCAACTCCACAGGCCTAGTACAAGGATTACAACTGGCTAGGTTGCAGAATAGATGATCCACAAAACCCATGCTATTGTTTCGTGTTTCGTGTGCAAGAGCATGTGTGGGGATAGTGAAGGAGGGATGGGGGGTGGACGTGTGTGTGTGTGTGTGTGTGTGTGTGTGGCATGTTTTGAATGTAAGTGCTTAAAGGCCCACTTGATTGATTTTAAGTTTTTTTTTGAGCTGATACATGCATCCTGATGCTGCATAATATGTTCCCACAATAAATCAAAATATCCATTTACAAGTATTTGGGGCAGAACATTACATTTTCTAAGCAGAGCCAAACATGACGTGACGTGATGTGTTTGATGCCCGGACGCTAGCCTAGCCAGACAGACTGTTTGTAAAGTTATAAAGCCCTCTGAACCCCCTACACCTGCCTCTCTGAGACTGAGACAAACAGACTTTCTATTAGGAGATCCTCTTGGTAGCAGAGGTTCACGGTGCGGTTCCAGGTTCAAACAACCCTCATCATCACTTCTTCTGGCCTCTACTGATTGCTGACTACTGAATGTCTTGTTTTTCTGTTTGTCTATATGGCTGGCTGTCTATCTGTCCCACTGTTTGTCTGTCTGTCTGCCTCTGTGTCTGTCTGTCTGTCCCACTGCTTGTCTGTCTGTCTATCTGTCCCACTGCTTGTCTATCTGTCTGTCTATCTGTCTGCCTGTCTCTCTTATCTGTCTGTCAGTTTGCTTTTCCATCTGTCTGTCTGTCTGTCTGTCTGTCTATCTGTCTGTCTGTCTGTCTGTGTCTGCCTGTCTCTCTTATCTGTCTGTCTGTCAGCCTGTCTCTCTTATCTGTCTGTCTGTCAGTTTGCTTTTCCATCTGTCTGTCTGTCTGTGAGACAGACAGCAAACAAACAAACAAATACAATCCCCAACAAAGAAACACTCAGGTTTGGGTGTGTGTGTGTGTGTGTGTGTGTGTGTGTGGTCTTACACAAGTCCCCAAGAGGAGGCATTAGTGCACAATGGTTTGTATGTATTATAATTGCAGTCCTGAAGTCATTCGTTCATACTAGTCCATACCACACTTCAACACGCACACCTAGAGTTTCCAAACTGGCAAGAGACATGTTGGCGTTTTGATGTTTCGCACTGTGAAACGGGCAATGAGGTCATACCAGAAAACTGCTCTCATTATACACCCAGTCAATTTCAAGTTGCTTTATGTAGCTCATTAAGAGCACGGCACTACCACTGCCAGGGTTAGGGGTTCTACTCCCTGCGTAGCTCAACGGGTAGAGCAAGGCACTAACAATGCCAGGGTTAGGGGTTTGACTCCAGCCTTCTTGAAAATGTATGCATGTATAGCAACAGTAAGTCTGTGCATTTAAGCATCTACCATAATATGTTATGTTTAGGTCCAGTGGGGGACCCCTAGTCTCTCTCTCTCTCTCCCTCATTTTCAATCAAATATGTCACTGTGTACGAAGGGCCCCTTAGTATTGTTGTACTGTAGCTGCAGACACACGCGCGCACACACACACACACACACGCGCTTGTTAGGCCCTGGCAGAGAGGAGAAAGAAATGTAAGTAGCGAAGAGAAAAAAAAACAAGAAGAAGAAAAAAATTATCCCTGAGGTAGCTTGTAAATTCTACTGGAATGCTGGCACAGCCAATCAAAACAGAGCAGACCGAGCCAGAGTAGGAGGGGGCGGGGCTTTGAGCAGTGATGATGCTAATGCATTCAATTACAAATGGGCCAGTCTCGCTGTTTTCCCCCTCCGCCATCCACCAAGTCAATGGCAACATTTATCCCCCAATAAAACAGACATGATCTCAGGAGTCTAAGACCGGCTACGGCTTTCCGTTCCGCAAATTGTAGTTGATTGTACAGTACTGTGCCTGTGAGCACTTCTACTGAAGACGACTGCGCTTATGTTACACGCGTTACGACGTGCGCTTTGCTTTTGGGGTTTGTTTGAATGCCGCGCTTGTGTGTGTGTGTGTGTCAAGAAATATATCGAAATATATGTTTTCGCATGTGACTTTTATTCTCAAGAGACCGAGAGAGAGAGCGCAACGTACCTGCGCGCGCGCACGCACGCACACACACACACACACACGCACGCACACACACACACACACACACACACTCGTAGCAGATGCCTGGCGTGGTGTGGTTAGTCAGTAGTAGCAGTATGTTGTATTAGTGTCTGCTCAGCATTTCCAGTGTCGGGACGTCCTGGTGTGAGACGGGTCTCTCTGACACAGCTCAGACAGCAGGATTATCCTCCCGATGCTGGAAACAGAAGAAACAGCACAGCTGGCTGAAACCATTAACAAAAATGTTTGGGATTTAAAATCAAGAGTACTGTATTGACCAAATGTGCAGGAATTTGTCTTTCTATTACACGGTTTCTCCGATATTTCCTTTCATGTGCCGCCAGCAGGACACATATTAGGCCACATTTGTTTATAATTTGTCTCGGAGACCCTGATATGGGTTTGTTGTTGATTTAGTATTCATCTCTATAATGTCTAGGCAACTCAGTGCAATAATACAAGTAGAAATGATTTTTTATTTTAATTTTGTAATCACAATATATATATATAGCTATATAAGGTTGTATAGAATTATATTTACTGATTTATCAAAATTCCATAAACAATCTACCTGAGGAGGATTTTTAATGCATGATAATATGATTGCAACAATATGTTTAATGATGCAAAGCAAATGAAATGTATGAACAATTATTTGTTACTTACTAACTGGGAAAGCAACTCAAATAAACCTGAAATAAATATAATCATATAATAAAATGAAAACACACAAAAATAGGTTTCCTCTCTGACACTGGACTCTTTTCCCTTGTTATGTTTTTTGGGGCAAAGGTCTTACTATGTGTACGCCATTAAACCAAAGCTGGAATAACGAACCAAATCCGGAATAATGAATGAGAAACTCACCATAATCCAGAGACCTTTCCCAACCAAATACCCGGCTTCTATTTTCCAACACCTCTCTGGTTCGGCGCTCGTCAAATACCATCTTTTCTATTAACACCCGTAGATTACCTCTAATTGATGTGACACTTCATTTACCAATTAACCCGTTGCAGTAGGGAAACTGGCATTGAGGTGAGGAGAATTTCCACACAACTCAGGTGTGAAAATCCCCTTTCCAAAGTAAATGATACAGTCGCGCAGTGGTGTACAGTCTGCGTGAAATCAGTGAAGAACCTGAGGGAGGTGACTCTGGAATGTCAAAATAAATAGCATTTGGTCGTAGCTTTAGCTGTGACTGCATACAGTTAAATACAGTGGACTGCAGGGGGAACTGGAACCCTAAAGGAATGGAACCCCTAATCCTGGCAGTATTACTGCCTTGCTCTACCCGTTGACCTACACTGGTTCTGACATCATTTAGAAATATCAGAAAAAAAACCTTTAACAAAGAAAACTGTCTAACTACAGTATTTAACCACTCCAAGTTGGTAGACATCTATACTGATGGAAATGTGCTTACATTTATATAATTTAAAACATTTTACAATCCACCCTGTAGTATGTGCTGCGTCTATATGGAGATGCTACATTTGTCTCAAAGCTCATAC
>OMKK01083289.1:0-14066 GCA_900302305.1 Polymixia japonica | reverse complement strand
AAATAAATTAAAATAAATTATTTCGTGAAAAATAAATCTGGCTTTAATAAGTTTCTAATAAGACCTGATGGAGACCTGATGAAAACCTGATGAAGACCTGATGGAGACCTGATGAAGACCTGATGAAGACCTGATGGAGACCTGATGAAGACCTGATGGAGACCTGATGAAGACCTGATGGAGACCTGATGAAGACCTGATGGAGACCTGATGAAGACCTGATGGAGACCTGATGAAGACCTGATGGAGACCTGATGGAGGCCGGCACCTGATTAAACATGTGTTGTGTTGTTATTGAACCTGTGCATAACTCTGTATTTCCTTTGTTCAGAAAGTGAGCGAACTATAGTTGGAAATGTGGTTTGCAATAGGTCGTATCATTTCATTCTCACACGCGTTCAATCCTTGTGTGACACATCTGGGACACAGGGCACAAATAGCTTACATTCTTCCAGCTGCTGTTTGGGTAAGACTTCTGGCCTGTGTTGTGGAATCGCAGAGCACTTCTGCCACGGGGAAACTGCCCGATTCACTCTCCACTCTCGCTACTGCACCCTTACACGCCGTAACCTCGAGGGACTGCCCTGCATTACGACTTTATCACAAAATGACTACACGCCACAGTTAAACCCGTGTCCAGTCCCAGGAGCAGGACTTACCCAGCCAGCGGAGCCCAGCTAGAAAATAATCACTGCTTCCCACATGACTGAGTGCAGAAATTGGAAGTAATGTTCAATAATGAGAACAAGTACATCCGTCTTTAATTTAGGAACAATTACGCTCTGGTTTAAATGATGTGCTGAGCGAGCCTTGTACATTTTTATTCAATGTGGTACTCATTTGTACTTTGGTACTCCAAATGGTTGCGTTTCATACTTAGTGTAACAGTAAAAAAAGAGACAAAGAAACAGTCAACCAGTTTAAACCAGTATAAACCAGTTCAGGTTGTGGCCTGTCCTGTTATGACATACCCAGAGCGGCAGAGGATTACGTCTGCGTTCGGTTCTCTCCCTGCTACCAGCGTAATCAGATTTAGCTGAGTCATGGCTATCCCCTCGTCCCGGTGGAGTTTGAGTACACAGTGGGGTCTTTGAGACAGAGAGAGAGTGAGTCTGGTAGCGGTAAAGCCGCGGGAAGATTTGTGCGCGCACACACACACACACACACACACACACACACTCTATTATTATTATAGGAATATATTTGGCCAGTTCATTTTGGCTCCAGGCTGTCCAAAAAGGCACTGTCAGTTTTTCCACAATAGTTCAGGAGGAGAGAGTGGAGCAGAGGGGAGACGTAGAAGCTGTGAGATATGTGACTAACTAGCTCCACTAAGCTATGTGGCCCATTCAGAATGCATGAGGTTTTTCCAAGGGTAACTACTCTTTTTTTTTTTTTATATATTTTCCTAAAGCGGGGCCTCTCAACCACATGGAGGGAGACCAGATAAGTGCAGCAATCCCAGAATCCTCTCTCTCTGGAGCTGATACTATGTAGGAAACACAAAACTATTTCGGAGACACAAAACAGTAGATCTGAACAGAAACTGAGGAAGATTTCAAAGTAACATCAAGCCGTGGCAGTCCACCTAAAAAAACTCACCATGATCAAAGCCATGAGAGGTAGATGTTATTTTGGTATAATTAGGACTCAGAAACGTTAACGAGTACTTGGTGGGCCGGTGGAAGGATTGTGGTCCCAGAGTAACAGAAATCAGTGAGTCATGTTTGTTTTGTTTTTCAGTTTTCAAGCATTCATGGCACGCCAACAGCACTTAACTGTTATAATTTAATTTGAGTTCCTTTGAAATCTTATCCTCAGAATGATGTGTTGGCTACAATAAGAGCTTTGGAGTTATACTGACGGGCAACAATACAATTAAATTGTATTACAAATAAGTACATCAAAGCAATATAATATGTGAATCAATAGCTTCATTTTGAAAGGGCAATGTTTCAGACAGTAACTACCTCAGGGGTGGAAAGTAATTTATTAAGTACTGAATCTAAGTTGTGGGGAGAAACTTGTACTTTTTTCCCTGATTTTCATTCCAGGGTATTTTCAGACTTTACTCTTATATATACTATATTTGAAGGAAATATAGTACTTTCTCTACTTTCTACATTTATTTAATGCCCTAAGTTACAAATAGCCTTCAGAAACACCATCAACGAAACCCGCCATCTGTAAAAATACTCTTGGAACTTGCGGACACTATCTTTTATATTAGAATACTTAAGTACTTTTTTTAGTGACATTTTGAATAAATGTCATTCAAACTGCCCCATTTGTTTTAGGATTGATTTTAAGAGTTTACTTATTACTTTTAAAGCCCTTCATGGCCTGGCCCCAGAATATATATATAACTGCTGTCCCCTTACCAACCAGGTTCTCAGGTTCTCAGGTTTTCAGGATCTCAGGATCTCAGGTTCTCAGGATCTCAGGTTCTCAGGATCCTCAGGCAGGAACCTGCTGACTGTTCCCATCTCACGTTTAAAGACTAAAGGGGACCGAGCGTTTGCTGTTAAGGCTCCTCGGCTCTGGAACATCAGTATCTTCTTTTAAATCACTTCAGAAGACTTATTTGTATCGAAAGGCCTTCTTACAATTATTCTTTTATTTTTACGTTTATTTTTATTCTTGACGTTACGCCTGCCTGTTTATTCATACATGACCGTGTATTTTATTGTTGTGGTTTATGTGTTCGTTGTAAAGCACTTTATAACACTGGTTTTGGTACACTGGTACACATAAACTTTATTAGTATCATTATAAAATACTCTTACCAGAGTTCAATTCCACCAGGGAACTTTTACGTACTTACTTTGTGGCCCACCCATCCACTGCTTACCTCTTCCCAGGTGAAGTAGGTGAGATCCTGCTCCCCTCCGTCCAGGTAGCGGATGTCCCCGTGCTGGGGCGGCTCCTCCACCACGAAGTCGACGTTGACCGCACTGTAGAAAGGGTGCGAGATGTTCAAAATCTCTGTAGTGATCGACATGCCGACGCCTTCCCTCACGGTGAAGTTGAGGGTCTGGACGGGGATGATCCGGGGCACGATGTTGACGGAGACGCGCAGGTCCTCCACCGTGGTAAAACCGTTGCTGACGTCTGCTGTGAAGGCGTCACTGCCCTGGAAGACAACGGATGTCGAAATAACCAAGTTATTCTCTGTAGACTTATTCTGCCGGGACTGTATTTGTCTTTGCTCTGAATGTGGAAGAGAATGAGTTGGAACGGAGAATCAAACGAAAATGACTTTAAACCTGTATGGAGGCAGACACGTAGAGGACGTGTCCCCGGTCGACGTCCTCCTGAGTGAAAGAGTGGATGTAGTCGAGGACGGGCGCGACCGTGCTGTCCGAGTTGTTCGTCAACATGACCACGTGGCCGAGACGAGGAGGTTCTTTAATGGTGAACACCATCTCTGAGGGCAGAATGTCAGCTTGTTCCACCTTAGAGACGGAAAAAAAAACAACGTTCCACACGGAACTGGTCAGGGTGACGTACGAGGCGAGGTTCAAACATGTTGATACGACATTTTGTTGCAGCGCGATGCTTTAAGAGGTTTGTTTGCTTCTCACTTAGATTGTGTATTGAGTAGACACTCAAAATGGAACCGGAACATTTGGCAACATTTAACAACATCCTGCAGTGTTATACACAGGCAGATTTACAACCACCACACATAGCTAGTTAGCATCGGGTCTGTGGAGTCTAAAGCCTTGCGATGTTTAGAAGTCATACTTCTATTTGACAGTCTTTCAGAGGAACACGCTGCTTAACATCTCAGAGCGAGAACACACTCTGAATAGTTCCCAACAGCCAAGTCAATGTTTTAACACTTTTAAAGGCCATTCTGTCAAGGCTTTGTTCAGTACGTTTTGTCAATAATGCGCGCACTGTACCGGGTGCTTCTTGAGTCAATACTGAAGGAGAAATGTCTGCAAATATTGTCAAATTAAACTTAAAAACCAAGTATTTTCCGAGAACTATTTTAAAGTCGAGATATAAATAGGAAATTATTACGCATTTGCCTAAAATTTAAACTCCATTAATTGGCTTTCAAGATGAAGTGCAGGCAAGCTCATCTTATAAATTACAGTGGGCTCCAGAAAGTTCCTCAGGGTATACTTAGTGCTCTGTTTTCCACACTTAATAGACTGTAATTTAGTACATAAACTAGATTAAAAGCAGCAAGTGTACAGTGATACTTAGTCCTGCTTTCATGTGGGTGTAATGAAGATTAGAGAGAGGGTTACAAAACAAATCCTACACAATATCACAATACAGCGTGCTTGTCTGCTGGTTAAGTCAAGCGAAAGCTCTACTCCGCAAAGAGAAGATAAACTTAAATTAAACTTAAACCGAAATTGTAAAGATGGTGTTCGGTCAGGCGGTAATGACTGCCAGACTGTATAGATGGGGAATACTATCTCGTTAAACGAAAACAAATGTGCGCTTCACAGACTGAACAAAGAAAATCTGAATAAAGTGAATGCATACAGGTTTGTTAATTCTAGTGTATATAATCAGGTTTATTCATTTATTGCACTATTTGAAGGGGTGTGCGTACGACTGACATGACACCCGTCGTGAACATGAAGGAGTCTTTATGAATGTTTATGACTGTTGTCGTTAAGTGTCATTCGGTCAATTATGTCATTTTTTATGCAAAGTTCTTTGTTGTGACAACTTGACATTAACCAAGGCAACATAATCTGTCAATGTCTTTGTTAAGTTTAAGCATGAAGCCTTGGGGTTAAGATTAGGATAAAGGCCAGGGTTAGGCTTCGTGGTAGGACCCAGGGGCGGGGCCAGGATTAGGGTTAAAGGTTAAGTTTAGGCTTGGGGTTAGGGTTAACGTCAAGTTGTCCTAACAAAAATGACATAATTGACCGAATGACACTTTATTTAACAGTCATAAACATTCATAAAGACTCCTTCATGTTTGTGACAGGTGTCATGTCAGTCTTATGACACCACTTCAAATAAAGTGTTACCCACTAATCAACATATAATATTTCTTTCAACTCCTTTAAAATGTGAGTTTAACCTGAGATAAAGTATAATAACAGAATTAACAGTACCTTGAGATGGTCCTGATCGATGACAGTATGTTCTCCCTCGTACGAGATGATGACCTCATTGGTTAACACCTCAGGTTCTGAAAGGTATCCTTGCTTGAATATTTTAATCCTGAATGTACCCTCTTCAGAAAATCCATTTGCTTGGATGGTGAAGCCAAAAGAGTCCTTGGACCTCAAACTCTCATAATTATGCTCGTACGACACGACGCCCTTCTTCAGGTCCTCCTGGGTGAATTGTGACGCCTCAACCCCGCTGACGATGATCCTCCCATCGCTGGGCGGTGATGTCACTTCGAACTTGATTTGGCTGTCATCTCTGATGTCCATGTTCGAGTCGGCACTCAACAGGGTGGTGTTGAGGGTCTTCGTGCTCCCGTGGTCCATGACAACCATAGTGTTGTTGGCCACTCGCAGGTAGGGGTCACCCGCCTGGACCTGCAGCAGCGCGGTCGTCTTGTGGAATCCATCGGACACCTGCAGCTGGAAGCGTTCGCGGTCTGCTCCGTGGTGAATAAAAACCACATTCTTATCTCTTAAGTCTGCTTGCGTGAAACGAAAGAGGGGCTGTGAGGGGTTAGACGCCGAGACAATGTTGCCCGAGAGGATTCCCTCGCGAGCGTAGACAATTTGGGTGTCGTTGAAATCGGAGTCGTCGTCCTTGAACTGAATGACATCGGTGGTTAATAAACGCTGTCCATTCCGGACTACGTTGAAGGGCTTATCCACAACCCGCACAGGTTCATGCTCATTCTTGGTTTGAATTGCTATTCTAAAAATACCGCTAACCGTTTCCTGAGCATTAGTTTGGCTGTCTGAGCTTCTTGCCTGATCAAATATCGTGAAATGAAACTCATCTCTGCTCGTCTTGGAGCCATCGTGCTTGTAAATAAGTCTGTCAAGCTTAAGGTCTTCATTGCTGAATACTCTAATTGCCCCCTCAAATCTGGGTTGCCCGGGTGGGGACTCTCTTATGAGTCTGCCATACTTTGGGTCTTGTGTGACCCGGTACATAAAATCTGTAGAGCTTGGTGAGTGCACCCAGAGGTATTTTTGGTTCAGAATATCCTCACCACCTTGCAATACAACAAGTCTCTCATTGGTCAAAGCAGGAGCGTCTGCATCAGCGACGATATTTATTGGGTAGGTGTACATCGGAGAGTACTGATCCTCTGCGAAAATTCTGAACTGGAACTGGTCCACACTGTCCACAGCTCTGCGCACGCGGAGCTGATAGCTAACATGATTGTCCAAAAGGTCCTGCTGGGTGAAACTGTCACCCTCAACCAGCTCTCTGCCTGACAACTGGAGAGTACCCAGTGTTGGAGGCTTCACAAGGATGTATCTTACCGCTTTTGGATCTGGGGTTTCCCCTTTGACCTCAGCTGCAAGCTCTCTGTGTCCAATTATCTTTTGTTCCTTTCCTTCCATCTCCAGAGGCACTAAGTTAGAAACCTTCACCTGAGAAGGAACGATCTTGACTAAGAAGGTGTTGTTCCAAAGGGAGAACTGTCCAAGGTGGATGTCAAACTGAATTCGCTCAACCATTATGTCTTCCTGATCACTTGAGTCTGTGCTAATGTATCTAAGGCGTTCTTGATCCAAATCTGATTGATGGAAAGTGGTCACCTGCTTAGGCATACCGTTACTAGTGATAATTTGCACTTCTCCAAATCTCAGAGGGTGTGTGATGTTATACACAATATCTCCATTACGAGGATGAGCGATGACAGCCAGATGTTGAATGCCTATGGAGGAGTTGCTTCCCTGGGACAAGAAAAGGCCGGTATTGGTTACAATAGTCATATGTGGCTGTGTGACAGACATCTTGAAAGTGGTTGATTGACTTATCGAGTGTCCATCAGATACTTCTAGTGTAATTCCGGCAGTACTACCCCCTCTGTGTACAAAATAGATATTGCCATCTTTTAACTGCCTGCAGGTGAACTCTGTAATGCTTCTTCCTGGTTGCTGGCCATTTTCTAAGTATCCAGCTTCCATGGAAGGTTCTGATGTTACGGTTACTACCAATTCATCACAGCGGGTGTCAGAATCCACAATTTTGATGAGGTTAGGACTCAAACGTGTCCTCCCGTTTTCTGTGATGGAAATGTCTCCGCCGCTAAGTTGTGGTATATCATTGACAGGAATAATCTCAACCGGAAGGACATACTCACGGGGGTTTTTAAGACATTCTGGAAGATAGTCATTACTCTGAGCAACCACCTCTAACTGGATTTGATCTCCATACTTTTCGTTTCCATCATGCAGATACTTAATTTTCTTATTGGCGACATCGAGAAGAGTGAACTTCTGCGTACGCTTTGTGTTGATGTTCATGTCAACAAGTCCATACCAGGGGTCACTTTTGAGAGTAAAGATAATCTGAGACTGACGCATTCCCACAGTATTTAAATCGAATGTGGGGTTTAGGTTGTTTACATCTAGAAAAACCTCTCCGCCCTCGGGCACAAGCAGTGGGGTGACATCGAGGAGTTTTGTTATATTTCGGAACATCTCTGGTATGTCGTCAGTTGGGTTGCAATGCCGTTCATTCGGGTCTACATCAACGTATCGTATCCGAACAGGGGCAGTAGTCGTGGTTGCCTCTACGTCATAATAACTTGAGTAGTCATAGTCCTCTCCCTCACATTTGACATGAACGTCTTTGGTCACCAAAGCATCCTGCAGGCTCCTATCCTTCTGGTTTACTTTGATTTCCCCCAAGCATCCAATAAAAGACTCGGATGTTATTTCATCTTCCATACGATCCAAGAACCCGCTATCACGGAACACATCCTTCATCTTGCCCTGGATTCCTCCCAAATACAGATTTCCAACTAAGTCCATTTTTTGCGTACTGTCAAGAGGAAGAGCGGCAGCTTGACTATCTACATTCATGTCAAATGAACTCTGATCAATCTGGACCCTAACTCTGTGCCACTGATCATCATCAAGCTGCACTTGGGTATTGTCCAATACCTCCATGCCACTACCAAGGTCCACCACGGCTTTGAGATATCCCCCGACAACACCGATAGCAATGAAATCAGACTCTAGACCGGGGTGGAAAACAAGCAACGCATCTTCGATGGTGGTCTTCATTAGGAACTCTAAGGTCCGTGCGGCACCGCTGGCCCCGCTCCAGGTGGGGAAGGACACGAAAGAGTCTGGGCTGATGAAACTGGTTGCCTCCCCATCGCCGGCCTCAAACTCACTGCTGCAGGATTCCTTGGTGTCGTGGCAATCTGTTAATTTAGAGTTAAGAATGTCAAATCCATGGGATTCAAACTTGACATTGGTCATGCAGCCACGGAATGGTGGAATGGCATTGCTGAGGTAGGGGGCATCCAGCTCTCCCGTTCCTCCGAGCCAAACGCCCGTGTCGATGTTGAGCTCCTCTCCAGCGTCAATCGCAGGGATGTACGTTGAGAAGAGGTCGTCGATCGTCATGGTTAGTTTGGAATCCTGAAGTGTGATGGACACTTTGTGGTCGAGAAGGTTGTTGAGTTGTACTCCGAGAGATGAGGACAGGGTCATCTCACCGGCCCCCATGTTCATTCTCACCTACGGGGAAACAAAAGGTTTTATTTAATTCAAACTATACATGGGTTTTTATTTTAGTTCTTGTAAATATCCATTATGGCAAATTATGGCATTAGATCTTGTGTACTTGAATTCATAGGCCAAAACTTTCACGTGAAGCTGGTAACTTTATTAAATTACTAATTAACGGTATAGTAACGGTTGACTAAGCTATTGTTTAATTTACTTTCAAATGGAATAGTTCCAAAAAAGTGACATTTGATGATGTAAAAATCAAAGTTGGCTCTCTTTTTTCTAAGCTGTTAGAGACCACAGGAGTAACGCGTGCAAATCCTGTTTTAAATAATGCTTAATTACTATGATTACTATGACTACAATGAATAAAAGGCCTCTTAAACATCCACGGCAGATAAAGGCAATTTTATTTTGGGAAGCCTCGAGTTAATGTGCTCAGTGCCTCTGAGATCACAGTGAAGAAAGGCAACAAGGACCGAGAGAGGTTATATCTTGTCCTATTAATGTACATACCACGAGAATTCATCTCATTACAAATGCAAAGATGTTTTCCTTTCTGGGGGGCGATGTACGTGAATGTTTGCGATGGCACATCACAAGCCATCTCTGCTCCTCTCCGATTTGTCAAGCAATTAATTCCAGGCTCAAAATGTGATGGTTCTCATTATATCCAGGCAGATAGGAGAACACAACACAAGCAAACATGTTCACCGCTCGCAGGTAGGGATGTTTTTACGAGGACAGACTAATAGAATCTGTCACATAAACGGCCACTTTTGATCGACACGATGACCCCGCGTATCCGTTGTTCTGCTTTGTGTAGATGTGTAGTAGGCCTTGTAGTAGGGCTAGGAATACTTCAGATTCCCCTGGGGGAAATCGAAATCTGGAGAGAGCGTCTATGGAGGTTTGCTCTTGCACATAGCTTTTAAATTAGGCAACCACTTTGGCACTTACTCACTATTATGATTTATGTTGTATTTTTGTCTCTGTATTGAATGTCCTGTCTGTAACTTTGTGCTGTATTGCTGCAGGTCTTTCTTGAGAACCAGACCCCGTGTCTCAATGAGATTACCTGACTAAATAAAGGTTAAATAATAAAAACAAGACATGTCTACTGCATTGATGATTAATGAGTGGACGACAAGGCCCACTTTGACATTTATATACATTTTTAATACCATAATTCCGTGGCATGTGGTTCTATTACATCTCTTTAAAAAAAAAAAGAAGAATAACTGTAATGATAATGCATGTGAAGCTGTATTTATACGTGAGGTAACATGTGCTAATACTACCCAGCCTAATTGTTCAAGTACATTTCTGCATATATTCATATCTTGTGGTGGAAAGTGAACTAGTTACATACAGTAGACTCTACTTACTGTACTCTTTAGCATATTTTTATTTCTGCCTATTCAAAATCTGTACATATACTTCCTAGGACCTGGGGGTTTTAAAGCATTTTATTTCAATTGTGTAACTTAGTACAATGAAATTTAATATTTGCAGTAAAGTAGTCAATCTTGACTTTACTGCCCATAATCAAAACTTAGACGTGTTAGACGTGATTTAAAAAGGAACCATCTCTAAACCTAAGGCTGACAATTAAATTAAACTAAATTAAATATTTATCTCACTTACTCTGACTCAAATCCTCTGAGCAACGTTTAACTGTTAACTGAGTGTCAGTCGTTCTACTTGAATAAAATATGTCTCTCTCTCCACCTGTGTTCATACTGCTGTAACCTGAAATGTCCGTTTACGTCCTAACTCGCCTGTAGTTTCCCGTTCTGGAGCTCAAGGAAGAGGTAGTCCTCCATCCCCGCGGCCAGGAGGAGCAGGCCGCTCCGTCGGCTGGTCTTGAACTGCAGCGACAGGTGGAAGGTGGAGACATCTTGGATGGCCTGTATTCTGCAGAGGCTGTCCCCGAAGTACGACACTGCGGGAAGAGGTTGAAGAGCGTCAGCGACAGTTATACAAACAAAACACGCTACCGAGGATCAACGATGGCGTTTAATTCTCCTGGCGTGACTACGACTGACACTGTAACTGTCGCGCAAACGTAAAACAATTGGTGTTGTCGAACAAAATATGTTCAAAAAGATAACAAACGATAGAGAAAATACAACCAAATCCGCACATTGATTATGTTCCCAGTGAGTGTTTAATGGAAGGGCGTTTCGGGCTTTCTACAGGGCCATGCATTTGTTGGTTTAATGCCGTCTGCAGAATTAATGCTTGCTGCAGTAAGCTGGCACAGAAAGAACCCGCATCTGATACTGTCAGCTTTATAACTCCCACTAAAACTACTGGCAACACAGGGAATAATGATGAGGAAGTTTTGAGAAACCAATTAGATGATCTTTTTTTCTGAGTCTCATGTTACAGTGCAACTTGCTGTGGGCTTGGCTACTATATTATCAGGTATCCCTCAGCTGCTTCTGGGCTGAAGAGGAGCTCTTCTTTCCTCAAAGGGATTCTCTCACTAAGACATCAGTCATTACCCCTGGAGAGGTTTTCTGGGCATAGAGTCTGGGGCTGCAGGATTTCCCAGGCTCGAGCTGTCTCCTTTCCAATGATATGCAAATTCAGCCACCTGCTTCGGACCGTGCTCTTCGAAACCCCCCTGACAAAATGCGAGCCGTTGGAGGAAGTCAATTATTTCCCCGTGCTCATGCTCTGAAATTAAACTGGACGACCTCCAAGACCCTTTTTCCTAGGCATGGTTTTCCATGGCGTTAGCCAAGAGACATAGAAAGGGGGCTTTGCGCAAGCTAGCTACTTGCCTTCGCAGGGGTGACAGTTCAAGGCATAGTAATCATTGGAACACAGTGAGGAAGGCACTTCACCAAACACCACACAATGCTAGTGCTTTAAAACAGGGATGGAAAGAGAGACGTTCCTGTGTCAAAATTGGAACATTCCAACAAGGTCATAGGGGCTAAAATGTCCCCTGAAATGAACATTTGGTAGCATCCTAAAAAAGCATCCAAAAGCCTGGCAGGGGATTGGGCTTAATGCCACCAGGCAAAAAATAACTAAATAAGGCTGATGTCAGTCGGTACAAAATAACAATACAGGAGATAAGAAAGTAAACATTCCCATTCATAGCATCATAAATAGATGAATTGTTTTCTCACTCCTATGAATTTGCGTGTATCAGTGTGTTTTCTTAAAACCTGGCAACCGGTTGGATCCACATTAATGCTACGCTGCCAACTTCACGGATGGGAGCGAGGAGGAACGCACGCCCGCGTTGGAGAGGCGCTGGAAATGCAAGCGTGAAGGGAGGCAGTCGCACACTCGTAGCCACGATGCGGGAATAGTTTATTAAGTTACTGACGTTTCCACGTGGCGTCTTCAACAGACATTATACAGGAGAGAGGATACAGGTGTGTTGTGATGGATCCGTCTCTCTCTCTTTCTCACAATTTTATTTCATCAACGAGTAGAGAAACTGTCTCTGCAAACTCCGTTCCGGTGTCATCTTCGAGACAAGAGCGTAGATGATGTCCTGTTGCACGTGAACGCGCTTCTTAGCTCATGCACTCTTTGCTTCTCTGCTGCTGGTGTGCGCGCTCACTGTCAAACAACACACACACTGCAAGACCGCTCCTCTTTAGTATTACTTGGTGTCACATTAAAACCAATATTTGTGGTATCTCCCGCCAACTAGATGTGCAAAATTGTGGCCAAAAGCCTTGTCGCTAGAGGACAGATGTCTTCATAACATCAGGATCACGTCCAACATATGTTGTGGTTTTCTGTTTATACCTTTCTCTCGTAATACGGTCTAAACTAGCACAATACGGGCTTTCCTCCGTCTAGTCCATTCTGCTTTTCACTTCCTGCCCTCTGTCTGAATATCGTGCGTCATCGGAACCACGTAACCGCAAACAACGACTGGTGTAACTTCATCACTCAGTGAGTCAGTCAGTCAGTGAGTCAGTCAGTCAGCGACAGACATTCACGTTTATAGGGCTGGCCCAGCGAAAGACAGCGGGGCCAAACACAACTAGAGTCTAGAATACAGCCTTACCAAGACACATAATATTAGGAGAGACATAGCAAATGCTATTTATGAGGAAAAACCAAACGCCCCAGGCTCCGCTTGGGTCCCTAAAGAGGAGACCATCAGGGCTATACATAAGCGATGACACTGCCAACTTCAATCACCGAAGGGTAGATTTGTCCTTTGCGTTCTCCTCCTGTAAGTGAACCCTTCCATTGCGGATCTGCAACAAAACACCGGAAAAGTCAACCAAGACAGCGATTCTGATGTCAGCAGGACGAAAGCAAAGCCTTTATCATTTTGCCCATGCTTTAGCGATTACACTAAGAGGCATTTTGCTTTCAGCTCCAAGGCTGCTCTGTCACGAACAAAGTCAGTGATGAACGGTCTCAACCCCGGAGCCCAAATACACACAGCGACTTTCGATTACACACCGCTGCACAGCAATGCTCTCCGGCAGACAAAGGAGCGAAGTGTTTGCGGCTGTCGCTGTTGAATAACACTGAATAAGGCCGTCGAGACGGTCTCTGCCGTTATCACATGCCGCACAATGACAGTCTATTAGCATGAGAATATAAACATGTCACACGACGAGAGATCACCTGAAACAGATTAGAGAAAACAACTAGTCTGAACCGAAGCCATGACATCAGATGTTACGCTTTCAAAAGAGAATGAAGCGCAAAATACAAATAAAGTTGGTGTTATCGATTACAGTAATGATTTTTATTTATTTATTTATTTATTTTTTTTTACATCTGATTAATTTTAAAATGTCAAGGACTTTTTGAAAACTATAGTTATTGGCAGTTACTGTGCCAGAGGATATTATGGCACAGTTCAGAGAATTCTGGGCAAGGCCAAGGTCCTCCAAATAAAAACATAATGCCAATTGCGCATAGCCTTCAGGCCGAACCTAAAGAGAAGGGAAAATATTTTTTTCTTCAAGGCGGCTGCATTAACAAAAAGAAAATCGCAAAAGCGTCACGGTCCTTAAACCTGAGCTTTTGTTGGATCGTTCGCTGAACATGAGGATAAAAAGCTGAAGCGGAGAGCAATGCCAAGACAATTCTGCCCGAGGATTTTCTGGTTCGGATCGAGCTTGCTGCTGGTGCCTTCAGGAAAAAGCATTTTTAATGAGACACAATGGCTCTACTCTCTGCGGTGTACCTGGACCTGGAATTCATTAGTTCCCCGGCTAAGCCGCGCAGAGCCGTGAATAGAACGCACGTGCGAGCGAGGACGTTGTGCGTGAGGCTGGTTCTTCAGGGTACTTCTCTGTTCCGCTGGCCCGTAGCTTTTACGCTAAAGAGCGCAAATAGTAGTAAATTGTTTCCACGCTCACACATTCAGACAGGTATGCGAGGGGAGAATCATACCTACATAATGAGAAGCGGTTCTGC
>OMKK01083288.1:0-12571 GCA_900302305.1 Polymixia japonica | reverse complement strand
GCGTTGCTGCAGATTAAAACCCCTTGGAACACCTAGCTAACACTATCTGACTGGAAATAATACATATGCAAAGAGAGGAAATGTATCTCTCTCTCTCTCATGCACCTGGTGTCAGGCTGGTTTGTGTGAAAGTGTGTGTGCGTGTGTGAGTGAGTGCGAGTGTGTAGAGAGCATGTTGGCCAGTGTGTGTGTGTGTGTGTGTGTAGCAGTCAGGTAGGTGTAGGTGGGAAGCTCTGTGTGTCTGTGCATGTATATCTCAGTAGGTATGTGTATGTCTTTGAGTGTGTGTGTGTGTGAGAGAGACAGACAGAGAGAGAGCAAGAAAGAGAGAGAGAGAGAGAGAGAGAGAGAGAGCGAGAGAGAGAGAGAGAGAGAGAGAGAGCGAGAGAGGTGCATGCAGTGGTGCCAATAGGTTTAGTGGACGGACAGACATAACTGTTGACTGACTGTGTAGTCTGCACCTCAGTCAGTAGGTCAGGTATACAGATCTATACATACCTGTGTCTGCATGTGTGTGTGTGTGAGATAGAGAGCCAGAGAGAGAGACTACTTTTCTCAAAAAGCAACCCCCCCCCTTCATCTTGTTTAGCTTTCAAGGCCAAAAGGACCGCAGCTAGTTTGTAGCTGGGTTTTAAGAAAGGAGCCTGAACAGGGAGCTCAGGAGAGGAGAGAGGAGACGACACAAAGCGACACAACAGCTGAACGCTGGGGGGAGGAACATTAAGCTGGAAATAGAGTGAAGGGACAGAGTTGAGAGAGAGAGAGAGATAGAGGAAGGAGGAGAGCAGCAAATTGCTCAGTGAACCACAATGACTTGCCTTAATATGACAGTCGCATAGAATCAGTCCTCAAAACCGCTGGCCTTTCCTTAAAAAGACTCCCTGGTTGTGCTCATCCTGTCCTATCTCTCCCCTGTATCCAGACGCTGTGTCTCATGTCTCCAGCTCTCCTCTTCCCTTCTCTTTCACTTCCCTCTCAATTTGTGAGTTTCTGTCTCTCTAATCTCCCTCTCTACTTACTGTAACTTAGTTTCTCCTGGTTTCCTCCCCTGGACTAAAGCTTCTTTATCTCTGTAAGTCCCTCTCTTCAGACCACCAAAGTTATTCAAGTATCTACGGCGAGCCGGCTCCAAGGAGGGTGAGTTATCTATCTCTACCTCACCCTAATACAAAACGTGTCCTCGTTTCAGTCACCCTTGACACGCCTCCTCTTAATATCCCAGTTCCTTGAACAAGGCTCTCTTTAAATCCCGAAGTTTTCGTATCCATTTAGCTCATACTATAAATCCGTTCTCATGGCCCATCCCCACGGCTGTCGTCTATCAATCGTTCCCCTCATCCTATCCTGAAGATGCTTCGTCTCCACTGGGACTTTATGATCAAGCCAATTCATTTCATCTCACATTCAGTCACTGTTTAATAATGTTACTGGCACCACCATTTTAAACAGTCAACCTCCTTTTTATATACTATACAATTCCATGTGTAACGGAATGGGGTATGCTAGGCACCTGGTAGAGGGAGCCCTCCTCCTCCTCCATCCAGGAGGTCTGAGGAGGTACATGAGACCCCTCTATCTCTAAGTGTTCGTGGTGCCCCAGGAGAGCTCAGGGCAGCGGGACAGGGGGTTGGCATCCCGTGTCAGGAGGGGTGCTGCTGGGGGAGAGAGAGAGGAGGCCCCCCGCACGCATGCACCCATAATGTATGTGTGCAAACACACATGCGCCCATAAAACACACACACTTGCACAGGCAGACACAAATGCATGCGTGCGTGTGCCTGCCTCCATCCAGTATGTTCGAGAGCTAGCATGATGCCTAGATATTTAGGACTTTTATTGTGAATAACAAATCTTTGCTCAGTCCTCTCTCAGGCTACCAGTTTCTGTGTTTAAGGATTCTGTGACTGTGGCATCCTGGAGGGGGCCGACTATTTACCAAGTCCAATTTACATAACGTTGAGCTTTTCATCATCGCAACGCAGCTCAAAGAATGTGTCTTGTGTCTTTTTTATGATACACAGCCTTTTATGAATTTATTTTTGGCCCCAAGACTGTATTACTGATTCACACAAACACACAGACAGACAGACAGACACACACACACACACACACACACACACAACAAAACTCATTCACATCCAACAAAATCCCCACTGCAGTCCCTTGAGTGCCAGTCATCCAGTCACACAAATGTATCATGTCTTTGTTCAGCAGAAACACAGGCTCTTCCAGGCCAAAAGCCCCTACTCTGATCATGCTGTCTGACAGAGAGCCACTCCTCATCCGGAGGGTCGGCCTGCGATATGCTATCGGGTCCGGTCCCAGATTATCGGGCCCCAGCTGCGGGAGCCGCAGAATGGGCCCATTATGTGACCGAGGCGCCTGGTGAGAGAGGGTGTGGAAGGAGTGCGGTCTACTCTGCACCAATATTTTCTGTCACGTCCCTGCGTGTCCACGACACGCGGTTAGCCGGCCAGGGCCAGAGGTCACGGCTAGAGAGTATCTGCCTTTTTCAGAAACGAGGCCTGTCTCGCGAGAGTTGGTGTGATCTTTGTCTGTGGTCTAGTCCGACAGACAAAGTTAGATAGGAGCACACAGTACAGAGCCTCAACTAGCGTAGAGAAAAAGGGAAACGGTCAGGTGCACATCGGCCAGAGCAAACCATATTTAGGCGTATACTGGGAAAACTGGTAGTCATTGTAGTTGGGGTGGGCATGCTGGATGGGAGTAGGGGTAGTAATGATTGAAGGTAAGGTTTGTTCCAAGTAAAATGCTACTGTCCGCCAATGAACAGCACTGTTGTTAACAAAGGCAGAATTGTCTGGTAAAAACATTTGAGAAGAAAGGAAAAACCTCCTTTCAGCCACACAACTAACAAAGTCCTCCAGCAGACATCCAGTGTTGGCCCCACACTTTCAGAGACTCAGAAACACAGGCATTTAATGCCTTTTAATTACTCACATATAGTAATTAGTCTGGTCTCTGATGTACCTCCCCTGCTATCTCCTTCTCTTCACACCCCCCTCATCTTCCTGACTCTCACTGCTCTCTCTCTCTCTCTCTCTCTCTGTGTGTGCATGATGCAGCCTTGGCCCGTGCACCGCAAACACACACCAAGGCCGGTAATTACACTGGTTAGACGCTGGTAATGACAGAGTTAGCAGCAGTACAGCTACCCGAGGAATGAGTGTACTCGACGCGGAGGCGGAGCGCTCTGCAGCTCGATGAGGTGTTGTGACGCCACAGGCGTAGCGTGACAGGCGTAGCCTCAGATCTGCACGGAGCGACCCTGTAGCGGGACCGAGTTTGCCTGGAGACGTAACGTGTCAGAGACTCGGGAGGACAGGTCTTTAACCGTTTGCCTACGTTCCTATTTGTGTTAAACAGTGAGGTGTTCAGCTGTGTCTGACAGCAGAGCAGGGAATCATGATGATAAGGAAAACGTGCGTGTTAGTCAGTAAAAGTAAGCCAAACCAATACAGAAACTAAATACAAATATATTATGCTAAGATGTATAATATTAATTAGTCAAGCAAGCTGCTAGCAAGCGTGAAGAGAAACTCCTCAGGAATATGGAACCTAAGCTGTGTAATAATAGCTAAGCGTGTAAATTAAGTAGCCAAAGCTGTGGTGTGCGGACTAGATCAGGGGCTGGGTTGAAGAACAGATGGCAGCACATATGACTGGCAGACGGCAGACAGGGGCAGGAGCAGAGTGGAACAATATTATACCACACAACGCTTACTGGCAGGCCGGGGACAGCACATCAATCATACATCCCACACAGTTTGTGGTGTGGAGGAGGGAGCAGGCAGGGCCGTCAGCGGTGGATTGTAGACCACCTGGGTCAATATCAAACACCCATCAGTATGGACAGCAGGGGGCAAGACACTGAATACCTACCAGCCCCAAGGGCGCTGTTCTGTAGCTGATCCTGCATCCTGCACCCTTCCCGGAGGCGGGCAAGCCAGAACGCAATCTGTTAAGTATCGCAATATTAGTAAGTAATTACTGACTAAAATCAAATCCCAGTCAAATAATGAACCGCAATGAAAGAAGAAAACACATCTAGATGTTTAAAAATAAACTCGAGGCGATGCGAGAGACAGTTTGTGCCTGCTAAGTTCCCCACTGTTTCCCTACTTAATCGTACCAGCCAGAGAAAATAATACAACTGACAGGCCTATGTAAGATAATAAGGAAAGAAGATTAATTAAAACATTTATTAGAAACCAGTAACGGAGGCAAGGTGACTTGGACCTGTAGCGTGGGTTCAATGGCTCAGTGAATGCAGTTCAGTTTCATTGTACTCCTGAGTGTAGCAGTTCAGCACGACACCTGTGTCTGTAGTCCTGATGTGACCCTGGAGGCCAACATCTTTCCCCGTACAACAGAAGACAGACAAACAAATCTGACTCCAGTCTCAGTACAGGAGCTAAATTTCGAAGGCTCAAGTGTGATTCTTGAACCCGACTGTAGAAGAACAATCACCCTCACAGCTGGGGATATGTAAATGCGATGAAAATTTATCATCTGGACTTCCGGCCTGACCCCAAAACATTGAATTGCACAAATGTCCATATATCATGCTATAAATATCCCAGTAAGAGCCATTCTTTAACTGCACAGCCTGCTGCAAATAATCCTACTCCCAGGAACAACCTTGGGTGTCAGAATCTCTATCCCCCAACAACTACAAAACAAATCTGAAAGGAACACAGAAAACAGCATCGGAATATCCGAGTATGGGCGCTGAAAGAAAAGCCTTGAGCAGGCACGAGCTCGATGTGACACAGAGGCAGATATAGATGGAGGCCTGCATAAACATGGGCACACAGAGACCCATCGGGCCCCAGTGTTTAACTAAATGGGGTCTACATCTGTCTTTTAAGTCTGTCTGGCTTACCCAGAGGTGACAGCTGCCCTCAGACTGGGGCTTTACTGTGCTGCATTGCTCTCTGTCTCCTTCCTCCCTTCTCTTCCTCTTCTCCCTCACTCCCTCCCTCCCTCACTCCCTCCCATTGCCTCCACTGATTTCCCCTGATGTTTTGCTGGGCTCCTCCGACGTCACGAATGTCACTTCCATGTCTCTGTGTGTCTGTCAGACTGTCTCTTCCATCACACAGAAACAGCCCGAGAGGAGAAGCACCAGGCGTCGGGGAGCAAAGAGCAAGATGCACTAAGTGGGTGCAGAATTAAACACACACACACACACATGCACATAACACGTCTGCCGATTTGCATACAGTGGGCTGATCACGAATCACAGCCTACATCATTCGTCTAACTCCTCATTGGCTTGTTTTGTGGGAGAACAGATGAACAGATGAACAGAGGTGGGAAAATGCAGAGGAGTAGAAGAGATGGAGGTGGAGAGGAGGATGAGTGAAGGTCAAGATGAATGCGTAGGTGGGGGCCAGTATGTAAATGTTTGGATAGTGCGGTATGTGTAACATGTCTCAACTCTCCCTGGATATCAAGAATCTGATGCAATAAAGTGGCGCTCTCACTGATCCCAGCAGGGACATTTTCTTTGCTTGCCTCCCAACGTACTGTCTTGTGCAAAAAAAACACTCCGACTTGCCCACGTTGGGGCTTGAACCTGAGTCCTCCAGTTGGAAGATGGGCTCTTGTCTCTCAACACATGGGCTAGATTTAACAAGCAACAGCATTGAATAATATGGATGTGTACTCTTGTGGTGTGTGTGTGTGTGCCTGTGTGTGTGTGTGTAGTCCAATACTGTAACACGAATGTGCCTCCCTCGACACTTCATCCAGCTTTCATGAGGCTTAAAAGTAAATTTTCGCGGCATGACCCGAGGCTGTGATGTTCCAAAGCGCCACTATTAACCCCAATCACAAACTACTTTGCAACTGACGTATTCATCATTTTTCCTAGACCACAGCACCCACTGCAATTTACCAGTAATTTAATCCACTGTGGGCTACTACAATGTACTGTATTACAGTGGTGTGTATGTATCTGTGTACAGTGGTGTGTATGTATCTGTGTGTGTCCCTGAACAGAATCCCAGACAATAGCTTGCATCTAGACATGAGACCGAGTAATAGAGGGGCCAAAACAAAGGATGATTAAAGAGGCTGGATGGGATCTTGGCTGTATGTCAGTATTTTTTAAACCTCCCGTTTTGGTCCTGGATGGGCAAAGTATAATTCTTACAAACATAATATATGAACCTCATTCTGGAATGGAATCACTTCACCAGTGCAAGATTCCGGTTGGTTTCAGTTTCGTTTTTCCCCGAGCTGTAGGCTCACATGCCTGTGACTTGATTGATAAGCTCACCTGAACGTTCATTGGTGCATTGGGGTTGCAGGGCGGGCCCAGGTCAGTTTGTTGCCTTCACACCCACATGACTCATTCTGTTTAACTACTAGAGGCTGAAATTATATAAAAATCCCGTCGAGCCACTTTAAGGTAACATCATTGGATAAGAAAGTTATTTAATCCAGATACAGGTCTGACTAGAATTGATAAGTGTGAGCTAGATAAGCTTTACACTGTATAAAGAAACTTTATACCTTTATATTTTTTGTTGGTTGTTTTTTTTTAAAGGCGAGTGTGGGCAGTCCAATCACCTACAGTGTGGCTTTGCTTTTAGACAGTGGGAATGTAGAAAAGGAGACATAGGAGAGAAGACTGGTGGGACCAGCATTTAAGATCGTCACACGCACGCACAACACACAAACACACACACACACATTCCTCCATTCAGTAACACTAATGATGATGTGTACACAAAAACACAAAATAAGTACATGCCACACACCCACACAAAGAAATTAAAACAAACACTATAAGCTTACTTATTATTAATGTTGGCACTGGAAGACAAGAACAATATCTCACAGATGGGTTAGAGGAAAAGTGCCACATTAATGGAGTCAAAACATTGCAGACAACGCAAACAGACCCATGGAAAAACAACCACAGATGCAACCATAAAATCTATGTGAGATGTACTAATTTACCTCCAGGCTTCAGCTGTGCAGGTGAAGCAGGCGTGGCCGGTGTTTGTTGACACAGGGCAGTGATCTCAGCGCAGGGGATGAAGCTCGGTTCTTCACTCTAACAGAGGGAAACAAAGAGATGATCAGTTTAACCTTCAGTTGCTCGGTTTTCAGTGCTAACACAACTCACAGTGGACTTTCTTCATAGAACGTTAAGCTCTATGAGTCTTTGGTGAATTAAGTCAACGGTTAACTGATGTGTCTCACATTCCTTGGATTCTTACAGTTTGAATGTTTAACCTATTGCATTTCAAGTATGCAGTGTCTGGAATTAATAGGCAAGAGTGTGCGTGTAGGAGGACCATGGGTGTTTGTGGGCTTGGGTGTGGACGGGTGTCTCCGCAAAGCAGCTGCAATCAGTTTCACGCTCATCAGGTCAGCAACATAGTCTAGTCTATTGTTTGTGAGGAGTGTGCACAAAGACGCCCAAGGCGGTCTTTGTGTCATGCGTCTGTACCGTGCACGCGTTTGCATGAGCACACGACAGTTAACGCAGACACATAGAAACATCAACGTCAAAACACCACAACATGTAGGCATTGCTCTGCAAAGAGAGGATTCATGTCAGTTCAAGGCCAAATGTGGAAAAAGAAATAACATCCAAGTAAAAAAAAAAAAAACATTTTACAGACACAAACTCATGAACTCTGACCTCCCCCGTTTGTTTCCTCCCGTTGCCTCCTATCTCTCCCGGTCTATGCCAGCCACAACCCAATAACCAAACCAGCACTCCATCTCTTGGCTCTATCCCAAGACTGTAAGGATGGCAGGACTGAAGACGAGGTTAAGTCAAGTGTGGGAGCTGGAGTGCTTTGATTAGAGGTCGAAGGGCTGAGTGACGGAGGGGGTAGGGCTCTTTAAATATTAGTGAGACACGAAGACAATGGTGAAGCGGGGGTGCGTTTGTATGGGGGAGGGACTGGAGGAGCGACTGGGGTAGGCACCGGACAGACAATATGTCCTGAGGGGGAGGCCCATACAGTTCCAATCAATACTGATCAATGCACGTCCACTTACTCTGCGAGGCCAAGCATAATTGTCTTTAGCAGGGGTTGAGAGTGGGGGCCGATAGAGGTCAGTGATTGTGTGTGTGTGTGTGTGTGTGTGTGTGTGTGTGTGTCTGTGTACGTGCAGGTTTTTTTTATGACCAAGAGGCAGTCCTTAAAGCCAGCAGAGTCAGCAAGGATTTAAAGCTCAGGGTTCCCTTCACTGCCCTGAAAATGAAATTAAATTCTAAGTGAAAACTTCCCAGCCATGGCAGACACCTCAGCCCACAGTGAACTGCCTGAAGTGGATTATTTGACCTGTGTCAACAGCTTCTCTATTAAGTTATATATAGCCTACATGTCAAGCACCATACACACTCAAGGACACATAATGCACACGTTAGTGCAGGCAATACCTATGTCCACACATGTCATATATTAGCAAATACAACAAATTCATAAACTTGTCCTGTATGAATGCATACATGTACACACATGCTCAGTAGGTCTACATCCTTAACTAGGACACTGGTAAGACTAGAGAGTCAGCTGTATCTTTAATAATGGAGTCATTCTCAGTGGTTCTAAAAGCCTGCCGGAAAAAAATGACCATGTAACAACCAGAATCAAGTCAGCTGACTCTCTGTGTGCGTGTGTGTGTGTCTGTGTATACACGTACAGAGTTTGTATATTTCCAGGACAGTAAGTCCGTATATGTATAGAATACATAATTCAGTTTGGCGAAATGACAAGGGTCGGCTCTGTCCCTGCATGTTGAGGCGAGGTATCTCTCAGACCAGGCTAATTACAAATCCTTCTGAACACAATGAATATCATGTGACTGAGTGAGACCAAATTAGAAACCAGAGGCATTTCAGAGAGGATGTGCAAATCATTCTTTACATCTCATTACAACAGCGAAGCATGCAGCACTGCTGGGATAGGCAGGGTAAAGCTAAGTTCACACTAGGTGATAATTCCACCAATTGTAAGCCTGACTGGCCCATCCTGACGGTTGGGGAGACCAGGGGTGTTCGTAGCCAATGATGGGCACTGATAATCCTGTAGTGCAAAAAAGTTCAATACTCAAGACTTTGCTGCCTCTCCCTCAATTCCAGACCAGTCATGGCGGCTAAGATTTTTTCAAACCTGTTTGATTTTGACAGGCATAGTCTGGGCTGACAGGTGTAGTGTGAGGTCAAAGACTGAAACCTGAGAATGACCCCGCCAATGGGATTTGAGCTCAATTGTTGACAATCAGATATAAAGACAGGTTTTTCTGTTCCTTGTAGCAAGCTTAAAATTTACCCTAACCAGTTAAGTCCTTTAGCCTAAACCTACAAAGGCTCGCAGGCTTAATCGAAGTTAGCTAGATTTGAGCACTGTCCTACTGCATTGTTTCAAGCAGAAATGACTGGCGTTCCTTAGAGAGGTGTCGATAAATACAGAAACTATTATAATTGAAGTACTGAATTATAGTTGAGCTTATCATTTAAATAGTTGTTTTAATATTATATTGTGTAATTATTATATTTTTCGTAGAGAGTGCGGACTTCCTTTTTCCTGTCTATGTGAGTGGTTGTGTTCCCGCAAGACTTTGTGAAATTTGAGACATGTGAGACATTTCATGTGTGAAACCCCACATCTGTTCCCAGTCGCCTAGTGTGCACACCTTTCTGATGGCAAGGCAAGAGCAATCCTCAAGACCAGTTGTTAAAGTCCACCATCTAGTCCACAGTTTTTGAGCTGTTTAGTATTGTCCTATGCCAACCCCTGTTGCTATAAATCAATTCAGTACTCACCACCATAGATTTTTGATGAATACGTGATTTTTGTGCCAAATGTTCAAAATTTCAAGTTTGTCTGAAAACGGTACTTGGCAAAAAAGTGATGTATCACTATCCAAGCTGCCATGGTGTTCAATGGTGTGCGACATTAGATTTCTATCCACGCCGTTCTGTTTCCGTTTGGAGAAAACTTGAGGAGGAAAGCCGGGAGTGAGTTTGGCTGGAGGTGGGCTTTAAGTCTGAACCGCCTTCATCGGCAACGAAGAAAAATCTTTGTCTGTAACGGGCTTAAGAGAGAAAGAAAGAGAGGGAAAACGACAGGGAGAGAGAGCGGGAGAGAGTGTATTTGTGTATGTGTGTCTCTGCAGGCATTTCTATGACTTCACCATCTTTGGCATCATGTTATGATTTAAAGGGGATTACACTCAAGTCAAATGACCTGAATATTTTAGAAAGCTTGCTGTGTCAATACTATTCCAGAGTTAGGCTTACTTGGAAAAGTTTTCTATGTAATTCAGGTCAAAAAGAACATGGTCTTTCCTAGTTAGTTAAAAGGTTTGTCAAAGTATCTCCGCAAGGGATGAAGAGAATAAATTCGTCATGCCCTCATCTTTCCCCTTGTGTACAGGGCAGCCTGTTCTATTCCAAGCTTTAACTGAGCCTGTATGACATCAGTACAGTAAAGCTTTCAAAATACTTTCAGATATTTTACATAATTTAGTGTTTTTACAAAATGTAGAATATCTTTAGAGCTTTAGATTCTATTCTACACTGCCTGTGCATTTCTGGAGAGCTGTGTGTGAGAACAAGGGAAACCACTAGCAGTGCTGGAAAAGTTAACCACACATTTTTACAGGTTGTGTGTGAAATGTCCTTGTGTCTGCTGCATGCATGTATGCGTTATGCTGTAGAGTCTACGTAATGAGTACGCATGCGCAGGAGATGGAAGGACCCCCTGCAGAGAGGGGTGGGCAGCCCCATTCACACTCCAACACTGGGAGGTGGGGACTGCCAGCACTTTCATCCCTTTCAGCTCTTCTTTCCTCTCCACGCCCCTCTCTCTTGCTCTCCGGTTGAACTTATTTGAATTTAAATGGGAGGAATGGATCTATCTGAAGAATGACGCGTGCCTCTGTCTTTCTGTGAAGCTACACGCTGTGACGGTCTTCATTAAGATGAAAATAGGGAGGATAACAGCCCTTATTCATGGAATAAGTGTTGTTATTGGGCCAGCCTCATTCCATTGGAAACATTTCAAAAGATTTAAAATAGACCTCACTCTTTTATCTTAATGGGATCCCCAAGTAGGCTATAAATAGATAATACGTGGAGATGTTCTGATTGATCGGCAGCTGATCAATATGGGCAGACGTTTACTCTAAATGTGAGATTGGTGATTAGTCTATTCCCACGGTCCAGTCTTAAATTGTACCAATTGAAATGTGTACTATTTGCATCATCTGGTAGACCCCAAGCAGTAAATTTCATTAAATTTCTTCCGCTACTAGTCAGGAAACATCATTTTTACTTCTTTCTGTAAATGCAGGATAGGGCTTTACTAATTCACTCACATACCACTTTAAAGTAAGCATTTTTGGGACAAATTCCAAGACACAATGTAAATAGGCACCTGATGGTGTGTGTTTTTGTGTGCGCTGAAATTTCTTACAATAAACCAATAATTATGTTAGTTAAAAATATCCCAATTAGACGTTCCCTATGGGTACCCTACATAAATACAGAAGGGGAAAAAAAAAATCAGACATTTCACCATTCCCAAGCAATTAGTCTCAGCAGAGAATCCCCGAGCTATGAGCCCTAGCTCCGGGCTACTTAAGAGGGAAATGCAGTGCTGTAGCTGCACGCAATATACAGTGTTCCTTTCATCACAACCACTAGCGATGCTGCTGTAGTGGCTCGATCGCTATGCCGGTGTTGGTTGCCATGGGAACGAGAGGGCGCATGGACAGGAAGACGTATGATGTAGGCGGCAGGCCAGAGGCATTCCGGACACGCCACCTGAGAGCAGAGCGGTGAATAACAATACATGACCCCTTCACCCACCCACGTACACACGCACACACACACAGTCAGTCAGTCAGTGGCCGACTGGTATGTCTTTGTCACTGCAGCAGCTAGCACACATAAGGTACAGAGTAGGACACAACGCAACTCCCATGCACCTGCATGCACACTGCACAGGGGAGTGGATGTTTCTCTCACTCGACAGAGAGTCATCTTTCTTCGAGTCTCAAGCGAAACGGGAGAGGGAGTGAACGAGAGCGTGGATAATGAAAAAAGTACAAAGCAGACCGAAGCAAAGATAAAAGACAGAAAGTGAAGCATGGAAGGAAGGGAAAAATGTAGACCACAGAATGCCACAGGAAATGAATGGAGAGTAAAAGGAAAAAACAAGGAATATGAAAAAGGGATAAAAAGAGGCTTGGAGAGGCATGGAAAGCTGGGAGGAGTAAGAAGAACTAGGAGCTAGGTTAAAGAATAGCCACTGACACGAAGCGATGACCCAGACCGGCCAAATGAGAGGAATTATTAGTAGAGGTGTGAAAGGTACCAAGGTCTCTGTGATACAAGTCTCTGATCTCTGGGAACTGCTGCACTGTGGCCTGAGGCCCTCCATCTCTCTAGCTCTCCCTCTTCTACTACTGATGTTCTACGTTCTTCGTAGGAATGAATCAAAAACACTTTGTAAACTTTATTTGAAAATGGGTGCTATTTGACGACATAATGATCATTCAGTCAATCTAA
>OMKK01083286.1:0-13771 GCA_900302305.1 Polymixia japonica | reverse complement strand
GGTCCTGGGGGGGCCTCAACACGGAGCTCCTAGAGAAGACAGACGGAGACGGAGGAAAACCTCGCTTTCAGCCAACGCGCCGAGGGATTTGTACAACGTTGCACTTGTTAGAACCGTAACAGCGCGCCGACATTAAAGATACACACACACACGCCGACTCGCCTCTTAATCCCGCATGAGGAACGGTGACAGACTGAGACTGATCTGTTGGGTTTGTTTGCCTGAAGGAGGTGCAGCGCGTTGCTACGTAAATCGGTTTTATTTGACTTTGATATGGTCCGAGGCGTTCGGGGGGAAGATGGATGGGCTTTGATAATGATAATAGCTTCCTGAAAGCAGACACTGCGCACATCCATCATTTAAGCTTCGTCTTTCAGACCTGTGGTAATTGTTAGCAATTAGGGCTCCCTGGTTACAGATCAGTATGAATTACCACACTGTGATTACCCAGTTGCTCTAAGCTTTCCTCAACTCTGATAATGCCATGTCAGTTTTCAGTCAGCCTGGAAAAACCGTGAAAAAAAGAACACGTACCCAGGAAAGTGTCGAGATCCAGATTAGGTCAAAGACAAGGTAGTCGCAGTCGCAGTTCCCTCAATTGTGTGACGTTTATTAACCAACCGACGTTTCCGCTCAAGGCCTTTTAGTCACCGCGGGGCCAGCCGACGCGATTCAAAACAGAGCGGGCCCGTAACGGGATAACGGGACTTCGTTAACTGATAATGAGACGAGCGCAAACAGACGTGAAAACTCAACGATGTTAGTAACTTTCAGCGTGTTATATCATCGCTGCTGTCATAACCATGCGCTCATGTGAAAGCCGTGAAAGTGGAGTGCAGTTACACGTTCTATGATTACACACATATGGTAGCGATTAGGCCCGTGCCAGTCGGAGGTGGCGGTGGCGGGGTGGCGGTGCGGCTGGACTCTGCGGTACTCGCACCAATTTGAGTGAAGTCATGGTGCCAAGCACGGTTAGTGTCACGGCGGATGATTCGAACCTGAATCGCTCACTTAGGAGTGAGTGGCTGTAGCCGTCTGGGGCCCACGGTTGTGCGCCGGATGACTCTGAAGTCTGATTGGTCCAAAAAAAAAAAAAAATCCCTGTCTGAGAAACAGTTTCCGAAGATGTTTGATGCGCTTTTTCCCCCGCTGTCCTTACGGGGACGTTTCCCTGCCTGAAGGTTGTGGTTCACCAACGGAGGGCGGGACCAGAGACGTTGATTTCCTCGCCTTAACAGACACTGAGTCAAGTGAATCGATGCTAGCTTGCGTGTTGATTTGAGAGGTGGCTGGCTGTATACGTGCAGAGGCGCAGGGCCTCTCCTTTGGACGTACGTTTTACTTTACGACCACAGGAAACTACTGAAATACCCGTAAACTCAATGTGCAAAATCATTTTGTCTTTTCAGTCCACTACACTTGATTAATTACCTGATGAAACTCACGCACAATTATTTAACAGTTAATTAAATTTACTCACCTTGTTTTAAAAAACAAAAAAATGAAAATGTCTTCAAAATGAAAATGACTGTTTTATTTTCACGTTGTCTCTTTTTTCTTTGATTTGTTTTTTTTAATTGAGCATCTCCAGACATTTGTAAGCAGAATTTGATCAACAATTAACCCCGTCCCAAAGCTGTCTCCAATTAACTAAAAACTAACTAATTAACTAAATGATTCACCAACTAACCAGCAAACTGCGACAACACCTAACTGACTCATTGTTTTATATATATATATATATATATATATATATATATATGTCTCATATACTTAATCATCCATCTAGCATTCAGTTTGATTTGTGAATTCCCCAATTAGAGACAGTTGAGTTCATTGTGAAGCTAGAAGATGTCTCTTGAGGTTAAACAGCAGTAACTATAAATAACTGCCCTTGTGGGACATGTGGCTTTATTTATATTCCCATCAAGTATAACAACACCTTAGACATTTTATGAGACTATCCTCGTGTTTTGCTGTGTCTGTTTGCTGAAATGAGTATGGAAAATTACCAAATTACCGTTCTGGGAATACGGACGCAGACGAGTTTATAAAGGATGTGCGTCCTGCAGACGTGAAAACGTGGCACCCTCATTAAACAAGCCAGAGTTACTGTGATTCATTTTAAACACAGCAGGACCAGGTCTTACCTAAAGGCCACATTTACAGCTCAGGTAGCCCTCGTTTAAACAATCCCCGATGGTTTTGTTAGGCAATTTTTGGTTATTTGAGGGAAGTTAACACATCTCATGCATTCTCTCTCTCTCTCTCTGCCTCTCTCTCTCTGTCTCTCTCTCTCTCTCTCTGTCTCTCTGTCTCTCTCTCTCTGTCTCTCTCTCTCTTGCTCTCTCTCTCTCGCTCTCTCTCTCTCTCCAAAAAAAACAACAAATGGAAAAATTAAAGGTAATTAAGACCTAGTAACAGACTACAAACAAACCGCTAGAGAGGAAGTTACGTCTTTACGACTGGGAGAGATGGACTTTTTCCTATATACAATCCTATCTTTCAACTCTCAGCCACAAAACGCTAAACACTATCAGCTGGTGAAACAGAAAGTTTGTTTTGATGCACTCTTGTTGACTCACACCCTGACTCCTCAGCTGCAGACACGGCCGTCGTGCCCTCAAATTCCCCACATTTGTTTAATTTTGTGTTTGTGGAAAGCAATGGTGATAGAATTTCCACTCGAACCCTTCGAAGACTAAATCGCTCCAAAATTAGACATCTACCATCTGAAAAAACACGTTCAAAATGATAGTTAACAGAAAATGAAAAGAAAACTTTTCCCTAAAAAGCGGACGTATCATTTTCATCATCTTCGTCAAAAAAAAAAAAAAAAGTTTTATTTTTAAAAATATTTTTCAAATGTTTTTTTTGGACATATTTTCATGAGCCTCTTATTTTTATCTTAATCACACAGACATACAGTTTGCAATTGTTCACGTTTTCAGTTTTTTCTTCAATGAACAAATAAACTCAACAACGTAAAAAAATGTTGCTTTCTAACAGACAAACACACACACACACACACACACACACACTCACACACACGCACACGCACACTCACACTCACACACACACACTCACACACACGCACACTCACACTCACACACACACACACACTCACTCACACACAACTGTGTTTTTTTAGGTCATAGGGATTTGGGCTATCTTCATGGATGCCAATCTACTTGTGCTCCTTTCAACAATTGTATCAAATGAAATTGACAGGGCAGGAATGTACCGGCAGGAATGTACCTCTCTCTCTTGGCAAGGCCAAACATCTCCGATACATCTGTTAAAGAAGACCGTCACAGAGACAAACAGCAAACTCCTTCAACCGCAATGTCCCGATATTGATCCTAGCTCTGGTAATGTTGACTTCCCCTTTTAACAATGCTCTTCAAATTGCTGTTTATTCAGTGCAGTCCAAAAATACATTATCTAAATGAATAGTCTCGCTTTTAATGAAGCCGGGCCTTTTATTGTGTGCCAAATTGCGCTAGTCAGACGCCTTTCAGTGTTTCTTCCTAGTCAAGGCATCCCTACTGAGTTTACAACCCTTTATTTAGTTCGGATCAACATCCGCGCCCCAGAACAGTTCCCTAACCTGAGATGACTCTCAAAACAGATTGCGCGGGATGAGCCCAGGTCTCCTGCAGTGTTCACCTATGACCCCTGGAAGAGACTGCTCTCAACAAGCGTTTCAGAGGATCAAAGAAACATCAAAACCTTTCCTTTTGCAAACTTTTTGGGGGTTATATATTTGGTTTTTAATAAGGAGTTTCCCCTGCCCTCTCTAACCACGCCAGGTAGAGTGAAGGATGGGTATGAAGCTCAGGACATCTCTCGGTCCACACTGCTAGCCAGAAACCTGCTGTTACAATTCTGGAAATCTGAGAAGTTCCCGACATTTGACATGTGGCTGAAGGAATTAGGAAATGTGTTATATCTAGAGAAAATCAGATTCACTCCGTCAAACAGAGAGGGAATCTTTCAGAAAATCTGGCAACCTGTCGTTAGTCTGATTGAAAGATTAAAATGAAGGGTTCGTGGTTTAACGGGTTATCTGTGTCGTGTGTCGATACCTCGTAACTTATGTGGTAAATGATGCATTTATCAACTTTTGCATTTGTTGTTTCTGTGTTTGTTCTGTTGTATTTCCACAGCGCTTTTCAAAATCAATAAACAGATGTTAAAAAAAACAAAACAAAACAAAAAACCCTTTCCTTTGCAGAGCGTTCCTGATCAATTCACCAAACAGCTGAACATGACATCGATAGTGTTGAAAGAGTGGATGGAAGTTGTCAAACAGGGATACATAGTCTATGACCCCATTTCCCAAAGCAGAAACATAATCCACTTTTCAAACCCTTTCCCCACTGAATAACAATAACATTCCCTCCCCTTTATCTTCCTCCTGTGATCTAATACAATCTAATACGCTGTTATCTTGAAGTTTTTTGTTAAAAAAAAGATCACTTGATCATCTCTCCTTACTGTAGCTCTTCTTTCTCTTTCTACCAGAGTATTATAAGGACACTGTAGCTCTGAGTACTAAGTTTTGCTTATCAAAATCTATTGTATGTCCCTCTAAACCAGTGCCTAAAATGTAACGTGTAAAATGTCATAAATTCATAAGTTTAGAAGTCAGTGTCGTTCCTGTAGGGATGTACATACGTTCGGAGCTGGGTACTGGTGCTTCCTACTGCAGGAAGAAGCTCTCCGCTCGCGCAGCGTTGACGCTGAACAATGATGACTGCGCAGAAAATAGCAGCCTGGAGGGTCTGTCAGTCAGAGAGGAGAGGAGCAGAGAGGAGGAGTGGGGAGAAGGAGGAGACCGACGAGGAGGAGGAGGAGGAGGAGGAGGAGGAGGATCTCACCCCGGGAGGATACGGCGAGGCAGGAGAGAACATGGCGAAAACAGCAGGAGCCCTCAGAGAACATGGCCGCTCGCCAAGAAGACTTTGGCGGACCTAAGCTGACACAGCGCTTCAACTGCAGCAGCCGCAGAAGATCTCTCTGGTTATGGCTTAGGGTGCTTTGCGCTCTGTTGCATCCTGTAAGTTTGCGTGTATAAAAAAACAGTGCGTGCGCAGTCCGCGCACGCACACACACACACAACATAATTGATCCATTTAGACATGACAACATACTGGTGAAAACCACCTATAGATGCACACTTCAGGGGTGTGGTTGAAGCACACAGAACGCCATGCAAGCACAAGGCTGGTGGCCTTATAAACAACCCGGCTGCCAGAACAAACTGTATTAGCCAGACCACACAAACACACACACGACTACGCGCGGATCACAAACGCAAAACACCCCTACACACACACACACACACACAGGTTATTGTAGTACATCCCCCAGCCCCTAAAACACATAAACTCTGCATACATTAATATAGCCATATCTCTGACAGACCAGCTAAAACAGATAGACTGAGCATGTTATGTAAGTGCAGCCATAATCTCCTGGCTTCTGGAAAGCGTTATTTGAGGCCTGACAGTTCTGTTATTTTATAAATAGTACTCTCAAGTAGTCAAGTAGTATGTAGCCCAACTTTAAAACAACACACTCCAATCTGTCAATGGGACAAATTTATGAGGACAGCGATATTTCCTCTGGTGCAAGTACTTATTGACAGGTACCTTTACTCTGAATCCAAGCGTTAATTGCCGTGCCACTTTATTTACAAGACTACTTTTCATATTTGGAGGTGAGGTTATCTGTTGTAGGGAGAGGCATGCTGATCCCGATTCCCCGTTCATAAACACAACCCTGGAAGTTCACGGCATGTGGGTTCGGGGTCCGTCTTGAAAAAGGAGGCGATTCACGCCAAGCCTGCTACACAGGAACATCCCACATCCGGGCCGGTCACACCAGACCCAGGACAGACCCTAATCGCTCGCCGTCGCCTCGTCGCGTTTTCCAACCGACCGACATTTCCGTTCTGCGCTCTCCGTGTCGGGCGACGTGAAGTTGAGTTTACATACGAAGCCGGCCAGATGAAACCTTCGCGCTTCGCGGGTCGTTTCAGCAGTAGCGTTTCAATTTCAAAAATAAAAACACCTCACGTAAAAAACAACTTCGCGACGCAGCCGTGCGCCTGAAGAGACACAGCTGGATCCGGGTCCTTCCCGCGCGGTCGGCTCTATCCCGCTGACAGCCGCCCTGCGTGTTTCCTGGGTTGCAGTAACGAGTGAAAGACGTATAACTAACACGACACAAAAGATAACAAAGGTCAAGTCTTTCCTCTGCTCTTAAGTCCTCTCCTAGCACTTAATGGTTATTGTTTTGGTCACCAGGTGTTTTATTATATCTATAATCAGGGAACTCTGCACCTTGTCTCTGCACCTTGAACTCTCTACCAGCTCTTTGGAATGTTTGCGTTCTAGACGTTTAATTTACTTTTGAACCCACTGTGAGTCAATCTGGATAAGCCTGCCAGCTAAATGCACTAAAATGTGATGTAAATAGTCTGTCTTTCATACAATAAAACCATCTCGCTGTATAATAACTGTGTTCTTTGCACGACCCGAGTCGGTCTCGACGGAGCGTGCAACGCGATGCATTCAGCGAGGATGACTTCTCAAATGATCGCAGTGTGTTATTTTAGCAATCAGTCCACTTCACCAAAGTTTAAAAAAAAAGAGAAGCACTTCCCCAAAAATGTTTAACTTGAAAACATTAAGCGTGCTTGACTGAATCGACCTCTGAATTTTAGGAAACTCTCTATTGTAAATGCTACAGTTTAACATTTAACATAAATTATCACTGAGGCAACATCGCTGACACAAGTTTCAAATGAGTTGCCAAAAACACATCCTGCGTTTCCAAATGAGTTATCCTTGGCCTTTGGGGAAAAATAACATTTTACGTAACATATTCATTTCTTTTATTATCTTTTTTTTCACTTCTAAATTGGGACATTTATAGCTGCAGGGCAGAAGCGAGGAGATAATGCACCTTCTCAACAGCAGAGGTTGTGGAGGCCTGGGCCACGGGCCAAACAGTCTAAGTGCTTGTCAATCCTCAGCCGCAGCGTGTGTTAGCGAGTGCACTGCAGTGCAAGCTGGCTATCTAATGGAGCTGCTTTAAAATTAAAAAAAAATTTAACTATTTAAGACTGTGATTCCTACCTAGATTCATTACTTCATCAAGACGGCAGGTCATTCAGGCACGCGCTGGCAGGGACCCCTGTGCAATAATGTTCATTGTGTTATCAAGGCTTTGGTGGAGTGTGCAATATGAGGGTCTTCTGCAATGTGGGCGTAACCTACGTGCCCCTGTGACATTCAGATATTATGACGATGTATGCTTAATTGTACGTTTTAAGTGCGTTTAACTGTGCGTAATTGGATTGTGTGTTTTGTGTCCCATATCGTGAAACTTGTACGATGTGTGCATGCTTTCAAACGCAGCTGCCGTGATGCAAAACTAATTTCAGAGAAATAGTTTTATTGCATCGTATTCAGATACTTAACATCCTCCTCAGCCCTGTAACGTCTAGTTCAGGGAGTTTGTGAATGGCGCTGCCCTGAACATGTATGACGCCATAGCCTGATGAACATCATCACTCTAGACAACTAGGCTTCTCTGCGAATGCTCATCCTGGACGATGGCACAGGAAATACTTACATCATATCCTGTGTATTAGAAAATGTTTTCGTCCAAGGAGTTGGCAGCTAGGGGTTTCCTTATCTTGCTTGAGGGAGCGTTTGACAGGACACATGGCCATCGACAGGACACCGTTGCTGGGATCAAACCTGTGCCCTTTTAGTTACGGGACGGCGTCCCTCCAAACACTACAGCCTAGCCCGCTCGCCAACTCTCTTTGAAATGAAATGTACTTGGATTCATGGAAAAGCGTCTCCTCTCTGTGAGACTAGCAGCTGGCCTGCTACGCGGTACGGTAAGGTAAGCTAATTTTAGCTCAGGGTGAGAAAGGACCAGCGCTGTCGATGGCGTCACCAGAGTGCCCCGTGGCTGAGCGCATGCCAGAGGGATCTGACCGCCCCAGTGCCTGACCCCACCGTCCAGCGCTGTGGCTGCTTTAGGAAACAAACGACCACTTCCCAGGCCCGCTGCCAACTGCTAATGTAGTGACAAATGGCGATAATAATTTCAGAAAAGCCCCGCCCAGATGTGTAAAGCAAAAGACTCACTTTTACAACCACCCACTCGCCCGGCCTCTGAAAGGTCTCCCTTCCGTAATGTGACTATATAACTTGTCTGCCAAACCGAATACTGAGCAGCAGGATGGTGGTTAGAGTCCCGCGGCGCTGGACCTTCTCAGTCACCGTGAGGCTAAACGCAAATGTAAACATACCCTGATGTCACAATGCGGTGTTTGTTGTTTGTACATTACAAGGCCACCAGGCTGTAATAGTAAGCTATTTCAGGACAAACGTCATGACTCATGGAGCAGATGACCATGCAAAAAAAAAAAGAAAAAAAAGAATTTATCAAACCTCAAGCGGTCGGTGAAGATTAACACGACGTCTCATTGATGAGAAAGACACACACTCCAAATGCAAGGCTAGAATCAACGTCAGATACGAACTAGGTGAGGGAATGAGAAAAACAATGAATCGAAAGTAGAAGTGTGTTTGGATAGAAAAAGGATAATGTCTTTTTAATATGTGGCGTAGCTCAATGTCACCCTGAAACAGAAATAGGGAACGCAGACCAGGCCTCATCTTACTCTCTGTGTAAATTGTCCTAATATACGTGGGAAATTGAGAGAACATCCAAATAAACTTCCGACACAATGCTCCACTTAGTACCAGTCCACAAAAAATAAAATACTTATATATAAATAAAAATACTTTTCTGGCATCATGTTGTCAATCGATGTGTACAGTTAATTAGTGTTGGTCAATTACAATAAATTATGACAACTGATATCAACGGGTTCATCTTGCAACAGGCTCTGGGTCTAACTTTTGATTTCTGTTTCTGATCTGGGGAACTTTTTAACAAGATCTGATGTAACTGTCACTTGTGCCATGAAGGGTAAAATAATGCTTTATTCAGGGTTGGATGTTTTAGCTGAAACAAGGGGAGGTAAGAGCAGGTATGTCATTGAGGTTATAAAGTAAGTGCCTTCTATTTAAGATGGTTTTTTTTTATATTATAATAGGCCCAAGACACCTCCAGAAAGAAAGAAACTGCACTTAGGCTTAGCCCAGCATATCTTAACCACGGTATCCCCCTTAATAATGTCTCAAGCTCTGATTTATTTAAATTATAGGTTTAACATTTTTAAGACTCAAATCGAGGCGTTAGATTAACTACAGTACTGTAGACAAGTGCTAAGCGGTGGTGTTCTAATGCCTTACGAAAGGCATGTAAAATGGGCTGTCATAGCAGAGATAGGCAAATACTGACTCAGCTGCAGCAAAGTAAACAGAGATCGTATCAGATCAGAAATTCTACATAGTTCTAAGAGAATTCTGCAAGTCACAATATGTGAGAAGTGAAAACTGATTGATGGGTGTTGAGCAACAAGGTGATCATTACAGGGCTGATCCTACACATCAAACGCCGAGCACATGGCTGTGGTATAGGCTTTCAGAAACACAAGATTGATATCTACCTGCTATCGCCCTGCCAGACAAAAGCCACAATCTAATTTCAAAGCCTAGGGTTCTTCTGGGGGAAGGAAAAAAAATACAAAAATAACACAAGAGCCTCCAATCTTTCACAAGTAGGAGTCTGGGAACTTTTCAAACTTTGGTTTCTGGCTCTTTTTAATAATCCATATGTGGAGCGAACAATCATTTAGTGTTCATATCCCCACAGGAGAGGGTAAGAGAGGATAGCACTAACCAAACAACAGCCACAATCAACACTTAGTAAGCCATACTGGCTACTGTTTACACATTAAAGTAGTTTATAATGCTCCCAGATTATGATAAAGATCATATGTCAAGTGACTTTGACCACAGTTATTATAGGAAAAGCAAACGAATGCAGAGAACAGTGTGAGTTTAGTTACAGATTCTTTGAAGTGGCTAAACTCTCTAGGATTCCTGTATCTCGTCCTCAAAAATATTAAAGGAAGGGAAGAACAGAACAGAACAGAACATGTACACGGAGTCACAGAACTGACGCAGCACTTTATGTCTATAAACAACTACAAAACATAGAGCCTGCTCATCAAACAACTGGTATGATGCACGACTTGGCCAATAACGAACCTGCACTTGATTTGCGGAACATCACTTTCTCCCATTGATTTGAGCCTTTTTAATCTATTTGTTGTTTTAGTTACAAATCCCACAGATTAGACGGTTAATGAAAAAAAGCTGACAATCCCACTCCGAAATGGGAAAGGAGAGGAAATGCGGATGGGAAATGTGAGCTGGGCACACGCCCTTGAGTATAATGCTTCAGACATGGACTTTATAGCCATTACCAGTCCCTAATTTGATTCTGCCGTACGATCCGGAACAATCAGGACCAGGCTTGTCTTAAAGGACGAATGGCAAATCCCGGCCAATGGAAAAGTCGGTTTGCATAGCAACACAGAGACGACTCAAAAAAACAACAAGCTAGCTCAGACCCCTCGTAGTCCGGCTCAAACGTCGAGGGGAAAACAAACACTGACAGGGTTACACACCTGTGTCCCTCGTGGAGAGGAAGAAAAGAGTGAACGCAACAAAGCGGAGTGAATTCAAACCGCTTTCTAAATCCCTGCTGTGCCACGATTTTATAGGGCCGTCTAACAACAGCGGAGTCTATAAGGCAGTTCAATATGTGAACTTCCATGTAGCTTGTTAGAACCTGATGGAAACTTGTTCCTCATCCTCGCTACCGCGGCCAGTTTAACAGCTTTTCCATGGGAACTCTCCCCGGTGTACCCCGGCTGCCGGACCGGAGCCAAGAGATGCATGGTTTGACTGCGGGCCCGGGCGAGCCTCCATTAAACTGGTGATCCTAGCATGGCGGTTAACCTCGGCGTGCTTCACTCCTTCCTACTGTAAAAGGCTGGTTAAGGCGTCAGGCCGAGCAAGGCAGAGCAGCGTCCTATGTCCCTCCCTGACTCAATAGTGTACCTCCGACACAACGCTAATGCCAGGTCCTTAACTGGCGAAACATTCTCTCTCACAGGTCTTGGACACGGGAACACTGACGGGACTTTTCAGTGACATAAACACAAGTCTCATCTGCAGCTCACATGGTCATTAGCATAACGTGTTGTTAGCATAACAATGACCGCTCCCAGTCTCCTCCAGCTGACGGCAAGCTAAGACTATGTAGGAGAGGATGAGGGTTCAGGCGTTCAGGTGCTTGTGTTATCATTAAGCCGCTCATTGTCTGTCTCCTTCTCCCTCTCTTGACCCCGTAATAGACCCCGCCCACGCTCGCCGCACTGGTCATGATCTCACGTCACACTCTCATCGGAGATGACCTCACCTGGTGTGTCGAGACATGTTTGACGTTATTAGCCTATAAATTGTTAAGGTTAAGATCAGGGTGGGGAAAAATGATCAGAGACCAGTAATTAGAGAGATTAGTTTAAGGGCATGAGGTAGGCCAGTGAGCCGATGTGTGCCAGTCTGATTCAAGTACATACTGTAGTGCCTATGGGAGAATACTTAATAATAATACATAATAATACATAATACATGAGACACTGGCACGACTGTGCTGTCGCTGCACGACTCACGATCCAAAGCTATGATGCAACTGTTTTCTATATTTAAAAGAATTTGAAAAGAACAAAGCGAACGAAACGAATCAATTTGGGATTTTGGTGTAATGGAAAAATTTGATTTTCATGTGTTGCCAGGTTTTCTATAATCAATACAGTGTATGACCAAATCAATGTATTGATACAAAAATTCCCTGCGTGATTGTTTGTATGTCAGCCTATAGTTGTTAAAATAGTGCTATTGAGCAGTGATGGGTCCCTGTCTGGGGTCAGTACGTGTAGAGTCATCAGACTGACCTGGTCCCGCCCTGCAACCCCAACGCACCAATGCACATTCAGGTGAAGGCTGTCAATCAAATCGATCTAAATCTTGCGCTGATCAACTTTAGAGTTTCCGTTGCAGAATGAGGTAAAACTGGGATTCAGTTCACAGATTATAAAACTATACTTTGACCACCCAGGACTAAACTCGCCAAGATCCCGTTCAGCCTCTTTAAAAGTACCATTCTTGTATGATTTTGGCCCAGAATCCCGCTTGGCCAGTCACATGACTCGGTCAGTTCTTGCTCTATGAGGACCGTTATGTGTGGAACTATCTTCACCCTTTAAAGTCTAACTGTTGAGACAGAGGTGGCCGACAGGTTACGGTGTCATACGTCCGTAGCCGGTTTATACCGTGTGACATGAGAACTTTATGAAAGCAGCTCTTAACACGGCTTGAAAGGGCCCAATTTTGCGTCTTATGTTGCATGTCAGACACACTTTCACGGCACTTCAAAGTTACTGTCCACTCTCCGCTACTTTGTGGGGACAAGCGAGAGAGCAAACTTTCTTTTCTGCTTTGAGGCTCTGGTATAAAAGCATACAGAATGAAAAAAGAGCTTTATTGAATTATCTCTGACTGTAAATGTAACTGCCATCGTACTGAGAACTCTTCTTTGTCATTTGAGCGGGAAAACAAGATGAAAAGAGCCAACAGGTCTGACTTTTCAGGTCAGGATCCCAGACATCTTGTCAATGTGCGTGTAGAGTCACACAGAGGTGAATAAAGCACTCATTCACTTAGATCGTACAATTAACACGAATAAACAACATTAAACATGAAATAAACAAGATTATACAAGATTCTGTACATATAAAATGAAACATGAGGCAAAAGGAGTTTACCGGTCAAATCCAGACGCCGTAACACTTTGAATATGTTATATTCACCAAAAACAAACACGGTGTACCTCAGAAACTCATCGGTTATGCAAATGACACACGGCCTGTAAATATAACGGCTCTGTGTTTGTCTCTTCACTAACTTGCTCGTTACACACCTGTGTGGCCTTTGCGCAGGTCTACCTAACTTGACGTCACAGATCACTTGCTAAAGTAATACGAGGCACATGGGAGTTGGCAATACAGAGAATTTAAAAACCTCCGTGCCAGAGTAGCTTGGGGTTTTGGGGATTTGGGTTAGATCTCAGACGGTTACCACGTCAAACATCTCATCTCTGTAAAAAAAACAAAAAAAACCCCCAAAAATTGGCGTGTAAATGCCAAAAGCTCGATTCCTAAATGTTGAACACAGTGAAACGCAGAGCCGTAATGGCCTCTAATTTCCATTCGGTGTTCTCTCACTTTTCCCAGGGAAAAGCGTCGGTTAGAGCAGTAGTCTGGCAGCGTGGGACACAATGACATGTAACACAACGTTCAGCAGTATTATCAATCACATAGACAGTACTACTTTTTTAGACTCAGCTGCGGACAGACCAATTACCAACGGTATCCAACAATATGACGACATTTAGAGAACATAATTACTGTTTTAAACGCGGAGTAATTAAAAGTTTGTCTCTAAGTAGATTTTCTAATCTTTATTTAACCCAGGAATGTTGACTGGGCAGAGTCTCTCCTTTTCAGCCGTGTCCTGCGTCATGTTCGCACAGTCCTACATATTCACACCAAGGAGCTTCCCAGTACAACCACAGCTGTAGACTTCACTTCTGCCCACGGAGCTCAAGCTCCACTGGTGCGATTGTGATTAACTGCCTTGCTTAAGGGCAGAATCAACTCTAGTTGTTGAGTAAGAATGTCGCTCATTCATCCCCCCCC
>OMKK01083285.1:0-15703 GCA_900302305.1 Polymixia japonica | reverse complement strand
TTGTTTACAGGTTCATGTTAAAGTCTCAGTTACCAA
This sequence comes from Polymixia japonica, assembly GCA_900302305.1. Classification (NCBI taxonomy): domain Eukaryota; kingdom Metazoa; phylum Chordata; class Actinopteri; order Polymixiiformes; family Polymixiidae; genus Polymixia; species Polymixia japonica. The sequence goes on along the minus strand of OMKK01083285.1, from coordinate 15,667 downwards.
GGGGATCAAGTTCGTGGGCCACCCCGGAAAGCACCACCTAACCAGGAAGAAGTGTGTGGCTCCAGGGGAGGCGACACCTACATCCATAGTGCTGTCCTTCACGGAACTGGGGGCCGCTAACATAACAGGTACCCGGGAATCCTCCAAAACGTTGGAGACACGAAGAGCTATGCCTCTTTGACCTCACTGAGAATTTACTTTACTTTTTGGCATTTAGCTGACGCTCTTATCCAGAGCGGCTTACAATAAGTGCAAATAGTAGAGTAGGCAGACACATGTATTTCAACCATCATCACTATAGCCTAGTAGCCTAATAATAGAGAAGTACAGTGAACATCAAGGCAGTGCTAATAACAAGTAGCCTAGTAGTGTAAAGTGCTAAGAAAATAGTGCTACTAACAAATACTAAAGATATGAGAGGGTTAGATAGTTTTTGTATTAGTTAGTGGGGGAGGGTTCCTGGGAGGGAGGTTGGGGAGAGCTGGGGTTGAGATGTAGCCTGAAGAGGTGGCTTTTCAGTCGACAGCGAAAGAACCACAACATTGTTTCTCAAGGAAGCTGTTTTCATACCACTGACTGAATTGTGGAGCACAATCAAATAAATATTAACTTTGTGAAATTCTTCAGTGAAGTTGAAATATATTGTAATATATTATTGAGTCATCTCTTTTCAAAATATTTTTAGTTTTGTCAGTAAAACATGATATCTCCTAAATGTAGGGGTTATTTTCTCGTTAAGAATCATGTGTTCCCAATATTTTATGATACTAAGTTTTAATTTGTCTCAGCCAAAAAAAACGTCTGCAAACTGCTATGATGCTCACATCAGGTGTTTATTTTCATCACTAAGGTCAACGTTTGGATGGTAAACGATCTTAAGCAGGATTATGATGTCCACGTCAACAAATACAGATTGGACTGTTGTAGACCGCGAGAATAACATTATTTGAATTCTTAAGTGGAATACCTCAATAAAACAATAGCAGCCTTTTCAGCAGGGCTGCTGTCCGCTCGGTGTGATGCCTTTCTGAAGGGTAGGCCTTTGACTCAGGAGAGCTTCGCTGGTCAAGGAGCTGAGCTGTGTGTGATCTGGTCACCCACCCAGAGTTACAAACAGTCCCCTCCGGAGTGCATGTGAGAACAAAGCAGGCCAGCAGCGGGGGAGAAGCCAGAGCCTTGCTGTGACACTCAGTGGCATGCTGATGAGTTTGCAGGTCACTGGCGGTCAATGGGCCCCCCACGGCCCCACTCCCTGTCCCCTGGCCCCTAGTCTTTCCCTCTCACTAAACACACACAAAGAGATGCCGCTGGCCCAGGGCCACGTTTCCAATGTACTCCTCAGTAAGAGAACGGGGAGTCCTCTTACAGACATGTTTGTGCTGTGTAATGTATGTTTTGATAGATGTACAGAACCTATTGCCTGGCAGGCATCAGAGGTGTGGTCTCTTCAAGCGATTGGTGGTTTCACAAACACGTTTTGATGTTTTGCTGAAATCCTTTGATTCTTGGGGTAGCCGTAATACAGTGTGCGCTTAATGTTGAAAGAAGTTGGTGTAAAAAAAAAGTATGACATTGCATTTATGTTTTACATGCTGGCCATTTAGCTGAGGCCCTCATCAGAAGCCCGTTAGTGCTACAGAAGAATAATCTTAAATTCCAGAATTGGCAACATTACAAGCGTCCATTTGAGTACAAGGGTCATAACAACAGCTGCCAACAATAAAAGTAACAAATTGCATCAATGTGTGTATTTATATTCGAAAGACAAAGAATTGGTAAAGAATTAAGAAGACATTAATAAGAAAGCCTAATTGTATCCTCTTCCGCCCCAACAGCCCGTGCCATCGCCTACAGTGAGCCAAGCTGCTGTTCAGATGGGCTTCAGACAGGAAAAACAGGCAACGATTTGGATGACAGAAGGACCCCCACTGGCCTAGACTATGTCCGCAGGAGTGTCCTGGTGGAGGTAGGAGAACAAGCTGGGAATGGCTTAAAATCCCACTGTAGTCGTTTTTTCTTCCTGTTTTTTTTATTTTTTATTCTTAGTAAAAAATACTCGGCCAGCGGAAGCAAAAAGCAGTGATGTGGGTTATTAGAAGTCAGAGCATCAAACATGGGAAATCGTTTTTGCCTCTGCTTAGAAAATTGAATTTTCTGCCCAAAATAATCGTAAATGACTTAAACGGACATTTTCTGACTTTATTTTATTACAAGTAAAAGAAAAAAGTAAAAAAAACAAGTAAAAGAAAAAAAGAAAATAGCCTAAGATGTGACAGGAGAGGTCAGGAAGCTGTAGGCTTATACTGTGGACCTCCCCTGGAAAATATATAAACAGTGTACAGAAATACATTGATAAAAAAACAAAGTAAAGGATTCATTGTGGGAAGCCATTGTGCAGCACCAGGCTGCATGCATCAGCTCAAAAACATCAAAATCAATCCTGTGAGCCACTAAGTTGCAACACCTATCAGACCTATCGACTCGACAGACGAGTGTTTAATACCACCCACGCTTTTCTGTCTCTTTCCATCTACCCTTTTGCTTCTTTTCCCCTGTTCCATCTCTCTACTCTGTCTCTCTCTACTCTCTCTCCTGCTGTCTTTCTCCCTCTCCTCATCACTCTCTCTTGCAGCCAGAAGGCCTGCCTAGGGAATACACCTACAGTGTCTTCTTCTGTCCCAACGGTAAGTACTGCTTTGTCTTACTATTATTATAGCGATTTACAGGATGTTTGGACAAACAAATCACGTTCTTTGCTAAAGGAGAGCTTCCTGCTTTCTGCCACCTGATCACATACCTGGTTACTCTAATGCTGTCACCTTGGCCTGTTAAAGGATAATTCCAGCCATTTTCAACCTGGACCTCATTTCTGTATCTATTCACGGCTCTGACCAAAATGTCATCAATTGCTTTGTTATAATGCCCTTACGGTCTGAGCTGGCTTGGATCGCTAGTGTCCAAAATGACCCAGAAAATGTCCTTTTTAAAATTACACTCATCTTGCAGTGACACATACAATATCTACATGCCTGTCTTGTACAGAATTGATGATAGTTTGGTTGTTTAACACCAACTTCCTTGTTTTGGTAACTTCCTTGTTTACTATTAGCTGGCTGCTCATATTCAAGCACTTTGTTACGACGAAGGTTTACACAGATTTCTGTTGTTTTGCCAGATGTGGAGGGATCAGCGTAAGCATTTTTAAAAGGACATGTTTTGGGTGATTTTGGGATCAGCTTTTGGAGTTGGGGATTGCCCCAGAGGACCATATTGGAGATTAGCGATCCAAGTCAACTCAGACCATAAATATGCTATAACAAAGCAATTGATTACATTTTGGGTCAGAGCCAATCGGTATGAAATGAGGTCCAGGTCGAAAATGTACCTTTAATCCTTTAATGCATAACAGCATCACCAGTGTAGACCCCTCAGTATTATTACCAGTACAACCCTGACACTGTCCTTAAGTAATTATATATTCTGTTCATAGAGAGGATCCACATCTCTACCCCCAACAAATATGAGTACCAGTATGTGAAAAAGCCAGCCAAGATGACCCAGTTCCAGGTGGCAGTGAAGACCCACAACGATGCCCACTTTGCCCTCTCTACCAGTCCCCATGACAGCGCAGAGATGCTGGAGATTGTACTGGGGGGCAGGCAGAACACCCGCTCCTGGATCTCCTTGGGCAAAATGGGTGAGCCTCTGGTCAGTGCCCCCACACCAGGCATCCTGTCCTGGGATGAGTTCCGCAGCTTCTGGATCAGCTGGAAGGGAGGTGTGGTGCAGGTAAGGCCACCAAAGGGAGCACCAAGATGTTGCCAAAAGACATTTTTGGAAAGATGTAGTTCTGATGTAGTGCTGTACAAACAACCTTACAAGACAATTTCGATCTGTGAATTGCGGCAGTGTGGCCTGGTGGTTTGAGGATCTTTCTGTGATAGAAAGGTCTGAGGTGCTCACTCTGCTCACTCATTGTAAGTTGCTCTGGATAAATGCTCAGCTAAATTCCTAAAAATGTAAATGTCAAGCACCAGAGGACTTTTCTGCCATCCTAATTTGTTTAACCCTCTTGATTATCCTTTGGAACATAAAGTCACAGTGAGCTCTGTCTCCGTCTGTCACATTGAGGCCCCTGTGTGTGGAGGGCCAGATGAATAGGGGGTAGTTTAGGGTTATAGCCTAGCAACAGTGAACGGGTTTAGGGAGAGAAGAGATGAATGTACAATGTATAGGTGGACGGAGGGCCCTGCAGCAGTGGGGGCAACAGACTATGTTTGGATACCAAGTGGATGTTTAGATGCCGTTCAGGAGAGAGAGTGAGAGACTGGGCAGGCCACAGGGTCTGTGTGTTAGGAGGACTGGCGCCACTTTTACTGGCGTGCCTGCCTGTGAGGTCACGGTTAACAGGCTGATGTCAGTGAGGACACTCGCTGATCCGTGGCCTGGTGCTCGTATGGCGCTCGCTGGCTGGCACGCCGGCCCCGACCCCAGCCCCAGCATTAGCCTCGCACCATTCACCAAAGGGAGCAATTAAAAGCCCGCTGTAGAGCACCATATATTATGGCCCAATAGAATTCATTTATTTTCTTAGGGTCTGATTGCGTTTTGGGTTGGATGCGCTGCGGGGCTCGGCTGCACATGGTCTTTGGTTTAATGTGATTACGAAATGAAACCCTGAAATACCAGTGAGGAAATGTGCTCTACGTGGGTCTGTGTGTGTGTGTGTGTGTGTGTGTGTTTGTGTTTGTCTGTTTGTGTGTGGGAGGTGGGTGAATCAGGCTGGCATCACCGGCACTTGGCAGATGGACATTATTAGTGCCCAGCATGGGGCAATCCAAAAACAGCAACAGTCGCTTTTTAAGTGGACTCATTGCTTTCCACTGTTTTGTTGTTGACTATCACAGTCACAGTGGTCCATTTTCTATGAAGAGACCGATTTGAGTTTGTGTTTGCATTCTGATCCTTAGAGGCTGTAGTAGTTGTATTATGATAAAAGTCCATGCTAGGGAACATTACAAAACAATATATTATGACTTATTATTTACAAATTATTTGTAAATAATAATAACGTATTATTATTATTTACAAATATTTATTCTTCCATCTCTTCATTCATTGATCTTTAAGAAGCTTTTGCTTAAACTCTTCTTGTGTGATTTGCTGCAGGTGGGCCATGGTCTGCAACCATCCAATGAATCACTGATCGTCCAGTGGACAGGTCCCCTCGTTGGCCAGGTTTGAGTCTTATGTGATATTCACGTACTGGTGGCCTAAATTTATGTTTGTGGACAAGTAAAGCAATTATTCCTTTGTTCATTCAGGTGCGTCACATAGGCTTCTCAACAGGCTGGGGTTCTGTCGGGGAGTTTAAGATCTGGAGGAAGGAAGATTCTGATGAGAACCACAACGAGGCTTTCACCCTAGGGGTCCCTCACAATGTAGTGCCTGGATCTGAGAGGGCCACAGCATCCATGATTGGTACATTTGTGTATGAGTGCATAGTAATGTTTGTGTGTGTGTGTGTGTGTGTGTGTGTGTGTGTGTGAATAAGAGCTTTATCAATAATATCCAGTATACTATGTCTTTATCTTTTGGCTTGGGTAGATAATATCTTAGACATATAATAGATAACATATAATAGAAGGATAGGATAGAACTATAATACTTTTTGCAATGCTGCATTATTGGATAAGTATTTTGTGTTTGTGTGTGTGTTGTGTGTGTGTGTGTGTGTGTGTGTGTGTGTGTGCATGCCTACACCTGCATCAGGGGATGTGATGGGGCCAACCCTGAATAACCTGGACAAGCTGCTTCGCCTGCCATTCGGCTGCGGGGAGCAGAACATGATCCACTTTGCCCCCAACGTGTTTGTCCTCAAGTATTTGCAGAAGACCAGGCAGCTCAGCCCTGAAGTGGAGAATGAGGCCACTGACTACCTGCTGCAAGGTAAGCAAACTACAATACAACCACTGCCTACTTTCCCACAAACATCTAAACAAGCTTCATCCTAAGGCATGGGTAGTTCAAGCCTTTATTCCCCACTTTATTCAACTGGGAGACCTCATCACCAAGACTCATCTACTCATACTAGTTGCTCTACAAAATATCTTATATGATTTTCCTTAACTCTCATTTCATTCTTATCCGAGGAATTTTCTTAGGAATTCTCTCATACATGATTATTCTACTATTAATTTTGTTATTTAACAAAATAACTTTGATTTGATTAACAATATGATTTATTTAAATTAATTATCAATGTATAATATAAACAAAGGCATTTATTGGCAGATGTCACAGCCTTCTTTGGAGCATTTGTCCCTCCTGTTCCTGTTGGCCCTGTAAAACCTCCTAACGCTGATGGGTCACAGAGACGAACGATGTACAGCTTTCCAGATGCGTGATTATTTACACGTAACGTTAACGTTATTCTACCGTTATTTTTAGCTCGACACAATTCAACCCAGCGCGCAATACTGAGTTGCCGCTTCAAGGATGTGAAGTTGCTAGGAGTGGCGCGTGCCTGGTAACAAAACAGATACACTGTCGCAAGCTATCTACCGCCTAGAAGGCTGCGCATCCACAGACTGACAGGCAAAACGTTTTTATTAGGTAGATTTTTTAGCTTGAGCGCTGCATATTAAAACATGAAGGATCAGAGATCCAGTATTGTGTGACCCAGTGCACAAATATTGCACCACTGGGGTGAAGGAACACCTTCATCACCACAGACACCACCTTTTCTGAAGTGTAGGCGAATGGGGACTGGAATTAATGGCAGGAATTAGACTAATCTGCTCAGCAGGTGTGAATGCAGCCACAGATGTGACACATTCCCTAATTTAAACTGAGTTGTAGGCCTGTTTAAGCAGAAGGAACTAGAGGAGCCTAAGTGTTTGCATTAACTCTCATCTGGTCAGAAGTACCTTCTGTCCCATGGTGTGGTAAGTGGCTTTCGGTAGTAACAACATTCTCTGATTGTTGGCAAATAGTACACTGTTGAGCATTTTCTGGAAACCTTTGGGTTGAACTTTACTTTGGATATTGCAGAGGAACCTGTGGCCTGGCTGGCACTGACTTTTAGATCACAACTTGGAACTTGGACCTGGACGCCATTGCTCAGAGATATTCCACCCAGTCTCACTCCTCTTTCCTATCTTCCCCTTTCTCTATTTTCTCTTCCCTTGTCGGATCCTGTGCCTGTCTAAACCCCCACAAAGATGCCCTGACCTTACCCATTTTTGGCACTTTTCATAAAAGTGTTTTTTTTGTTCAATCTGTCTTGGCTATCTCATTGCATTTATTTTGCTGAATTTGCATCTTGTAAGGCTAAATATCCCACATTTGCTGGAGAAAATGGGCAGCGTGGGTATTCACAACCCATTCAATTTAACAAATGCATTAAATAAATAGATACAATACTGTACATGCAATCACTGGAGGGACAGACCACATTGCAGACAGCTGTAACAGAGCTCTGCAAGAGCACTGAAGCCTCGGAGGAGAGGTCAAGACCAACAGTTGTACTTTACAAGTTGACAAAAGGAGGGTGACGTTGAGACCTTCATCCAGCGGTTTGAATAGACTGGGCCTAGAGAAGACTGGGGGAGTATTCTAGCACCATTACTGATGGGGAGGAACGGCAGGCTTGTTGGGATTTAACTCTGGTGGGGGTCTCCAATTTTACCAGCCGGATATACAGCATGCCAGGTGCCAGTCTTGGACCACCTAAAGCCAGCTAAGACAGGAGAAAGGCCATCTTATTGTGGAGATGGAAATATGTAAGTCTACAATGCCCTATAAATGTTTAAAAAAATATAAGGTCACTTGTTAGATGCTGTGTTCCACTTAGTCTACTCTTGAGAAGAACAGCTGTGGAATCCAAGTATAAGAAGGAAACCCCACAGAATAAATCAGGTTTTCCTATGTAGAATAGGTCAGCTAGTCAATCATAGTGTGGACCTACAATTCCACCCCTTGATCCAGTCAGGATTCCTGCCTCTGTTTTTTGTGGAATGGACAGTCAGCTATTTAGGAGTTGCCCCGGTTAAGATGAACTCTGAAATTCCCAGTACCTCACCACCTGCTGGGCCCACTCAAAACTTTCAACAAGCCTGTGTTGATCTCTCTGGAGAGGAGACCTCTGCATCCTAGAAGACACCCTTTGATGAGAGAACTTAACCTCCCCTGTCAGAGCACATGGCCGCTGGGCTGGAGGTCCCAGAGGGGGATACACTTCCCCTGGAGGAAATGGATCCCATAGCCTTCTCCAAGTTTCCCTCAGGCTGACTCGAACCCCTTTGAAAGTCCATTGCACTTTGGGACTTTGCAGCTGCAGGATTAAATCTTGTCCCAGGCTTGGCGAGACATTCTAGTGACTGAAGGAAAGCTGTAGGAGAGGGTGAGTGAAGTCTTTTATCCACACTTCACGGTTTAAACAAGACTGTTCGTTGTATCTCTTTTTACTTTTGTGTTTTTTTGGTGGGCATAAGAAATTGAAAAAAGAATGGCTAATATAATCAAAAAATGTGTTTGGCTTGTCTTTTTTCTTATTAATTCTAGTGAAATTGAACACAAGAAGTTTAACAGAAGCTTGTCTTTAACACAAAAAAATTCAAGCCATATATGTTCAGAAATGAAACTGCCCGAATAAAATTGCGCAGATACTCTTCCTCTACAATAAATTAGATGAATAATGGCATGATGAATAATTTCGAAGACACTGTACCTTGCCCACTAACACATCCTTGGAGCCCATCTCAGGTCATCATAATCCCATTGTTCCAGCCCTTAAGCCATGTGTAAACAGCAGAAGAAATCTGGTGTATTAAAAGAAACGTTCAAACTGTTGAAGGAAAGACGTGTGAAGACCTCCACCGCCCTCGAAACTGACGGCATAGTTGGGAGGTTTAGCGGCACTTTGAAGAAGATGCTGCATAAAATGAATGATACTAATGGAAAAACAGGGATCAGCTAAGTGACATACGTCCTGTTCTTCCTCCAAGACGTTCCACAGAGCTCCACTGGATTCTCCCCCTTGAAGCTGGTGCACAGAGGGGACTGCATGGAATGCTGCATCTTGCCATGGAGGCTTGGGAGTAGCAGCCTCCCTCTACCCCGCTCCTGCTCCAACACCGAACACGCGGAACAGATGCACAGGTTAATGGCACAGTTCTGGCCATTGGTCTGGGAACACATGCAACAAGAACAGGTATCCCAGGCCCAGGAGTGTATAACCAGATAAGAAAAGTTGGAGAACCTACAGACAAGTTAATGATACCGGGTGCAACTTACTAGTATAAAATCCTGGCTAAGTGGGACAGCCCAGATTAAGTGGTAGAGCAGATTTGTCCCTTTAACAACAGGGTGGGCCAAAGTAAGCAGACGAAGGAGGTACTAATAAAAAAGTACTAGCATCACCATAACCACCACATTGTGGATTTCTTGAAAGAGAGTGAAAAAGTGGCTTTATTGGGAAAGACTTGGAGGCTCATGACTTGGAACATGGACCAAGACACTGTTGGTCAGAATTACGCGGCTCAGTCCCAACTCCATTCCTCTGTTTTCTTTCCCCTGAACCCCCACAACAAATCATCTCTGACCAGGAGAAACATTCACTTACTGCCGCTATTCTTTCCCTGAACATTTAATAAAACTGATTTTTTTTTTGTTGAACTTGTACTCATGTGTTGGCGCTCTTGTTGGATCTACTTTGTGTCTTGCAGGCCCCCCTCAGTATGTGAAAGGGGCCTCGGGAATACTGTTCTGTAAATAACAGTAGCGGTGAGAACTGATATTCATCCAAGCATCTGCACTGATAGGAGGAAAAAATGCTCAAGCTGGAAGTCGTCAAATTCATTCATTCTAGCAGGCTCCTACCCAGGGCCTGGAAAGCCTGGAAAAGTGCAAGATAATTTTGATAATTCCTTAGGAATTTTGGGGAATTACACATAGTCAAGATAGTCAAGTCATATTGCCCAGCCACTATCAACATAGACCATATCAAAAAATCTAAATCCCCAGCTAAACAATCAAAAATCTATTTTGATATGGGAAAATGTGTAGGAAACCTGTTTTACTTTCCCTATTGTTGATGAGGGGTAAAGGACTGTATGCTGGCTGGACGAATTCTGGTTCTGGCTTCCGAGCTTCGCCCTAGGGCGTCGGTTAGAACACAGGACGTGGACTACTTCTATCCTTTGAAGGTCTTTAATGAGCACAAGCAACATGGGTTTCACGGGGTTGAATTGGAATGAATATGTACTGGGTTGGTAGCACCTTGTACACATTCTGCATGGTTGGCACACTACTCCACCAGCCGGATACCTAAGGTGTCCGACTGGATGTGCGAACTGAGCCCAAGGGTCAATTCTGGAGCCTCTGCTCTCTAGCTAGAGCTCCAAGCTGTCTGATCTGGCCTCCTTTGGCAGGTGACTGACGGCGCTGGGTACATTGCTGGCCCACTAGCGCAGCTCGAACCCACCGGAGGTTAGGAGGAACCATAGCCTGTCCACAAGATGTCTAGATTCCGCTGGTGTTGGCAGGCTCTGGAGACCGTTGTCCACATAGAAACATCTCTCCACTGAGGAACGTACGCTGTCTCCAGGCTCGCTGTGGTCCGTGATATGCCTCTGCAAAGCATAGATAGCGCAGCACGGACTGCTAGTGGTGCCAAATGGTAGCACCTGCCACTCGAAGACATCAGGGGGGTCTTTTCTCCTCATGTCGCACCACACAAACTGCAGTAGGGGCTTTTCTTCAGGTAGGAGGCGGACCTGATGAGACATCCCCTTGATGTCTCCGCTGATCGCAACGGGATGCTCTCTGAAATGTAGCAGCACTCCCAGGAGTGATGCCCCCAGTGTTTGTCCAGGCAGGAGGGACTCATTCCCTTGAACTGATATGAGCAGTTGAATACAACACGGCTCTTCCCATTGTGGCTCACCATGTGGTGTGGGATGTACCACAATTCTCCGTCTTGGGTGAGTGCACTGGGCCCTAACTTGAGCACCGAGCATGCATGAACTAACTTCTGTATCTCTGTGTTGGGTTAGATATTTCCTGAAAGTTGATAGGCATGTCCCTACCATCCCTACCTAAATCTACGTCTATGGCTGGTCCACCCAGAGGACCCAACTTCACAGGCTCGATGGGGGTAATGAGATGTGGTTGATCCGCACCAATGAGGACGAGTGGGCCAACATTCTCGAACTGCTGTAGGGGCAGACCCGTCAAGTGCACGTACCTCTCCCTAAGACTGGCCACAGGATTGATCCGTGAATCCCAGGGGAGCTGCTGTGAATGCTCCTTTGATGCAGAAACTCCTCTTGGGCTGTAAGGCAGAGGAGATGCGGAATGACAGAAAGGCCCCATGGAGGGTTTGGTCATCCTGACGGATGGTTCTGAGGGTGAGCTCTTCTGGCACTCCTGTTAGTCCAGGTTTCTCTGCTGCAGCTGGAAGGAGCATTGTGCACTCATAGCCATCGTCCAGTATGGTGTAGGTGTCCAGGTTGCCTTGGCAGAGGCCACAGAGCTTCTTGAGGGTACACTGTGTTGCCTGATGGAACCTTCTGCAGTGCCAGCATTTGTTGTTGGACTGGATCCTTTGTGAGCTTCTGAATGGCGGAGCACTGGTTGAGATAGTGTGTGTCATGTCGCAGTAGGGACAATATGCCTTCGCTTTGGCTTTCTTCTTCTCCGAGGTGGCAGGGGATGTAGCTCCCTTTCCGGAGCCATCTTTGGCTCCATGGAGAACAGACATGTCCCTGCTTCTCTTTCTGCCCTCTGCTAGACAATTAGCCATCAAAGTCTTGACACCAGGACTTGTACTGGAACCACTCAGTGAAGTCGTGAAGTGTGTATGTGGCACTTAGGCTTCTGAACATACAGCGCCAAAAGTCTGACCTCATCTCTGGGGGCAGCTTACTGAGTAGGCATGCAACATGTGATCCACATCTCACCTTCTGGACCCAGGGTCTTCAGTATGCCCACCACAGACTGGACCTGTAGGGCAAACTTCTCAAAGGCAGCTGTTTCACCACGGCAGATGTCCGTTGAATCCATGACACTATATTCTTCAGTGCAACCTGGTGCGGCTGCCTAAACTTCTCATTCAGAGCTGCCACTAGACACACCTCTTCCAGTTTGAGATGATCCACTTCATAGTCATCCAGATGACGTGGTGGATGTCTATCCCTCTTCGGACGGGCTTCACTGCTTGCCTCCTTATCCTTGAGTAAAGCGTAGAATCCAGCTTGAAGACCTCAATGTTGATGAGGGCTTAAGGACTGTATGCTAGCTGGATGAATTCTGACTCTCTGGTTCTGGCTTCTGAACTTTGTCCTATGGTGTCGGTCAGAACACAGGAAGCGGACTACTTCTATCCTTTGAAGGTCTTTAATGAGCACAAGCAACAGTAGAGGAACATGGGCTTCACAGGGTTGAATGGGAGTGAATGTGTATGCATATGAATAAATGTGAGTGAGCTTGTATGTGAATGTTTGTTATTTAGTGTTTCTGTGTGTGGTTATGCAGGGAGAATTGATTAACATCATTATCAAAGCTATATATACTCCATGCATACAATATATATGAAATAACACAATAGCCAATAACCCACTATTAGTGACACAATCTTATCCCATAAGTCACTCTACTATGCAGTTATGAGATCAAAAGAAAACCACCGCTACTACACAACCTGAATACGGTATAATACTTATTTCAGTTAAACCAATACACTGCAATACACATATATGGAATGTATAACATGTAAACAAGGCACTTAATCAGATAATACAGAATATTCAGTAAAGAACATTCAACCAAAACATCGCTATCAACTTTACAACCATGTTTACTTTAGCTTACTGTACATAATTAAGTGGTTGTAACAAACTACCAAACTAAAACAGTATTAAATTGGAATGCATCGATTAAGACCACACAACTAACTCAGGATGCACACAACTAATAAATCACTCAATGACTCACTTTACGGGCATCAATGGAGAACAGCAGACATTGCTCTTTAGTCACTATCTGCTCTGCTCTGCTCTGCTCCACTCCTACTCTCCCGTGGGCAGTACTTTGGTGAATTGTCACTAATTGACAGCCTTCCGTACACCTATACTTGTTCACCCTTCTTTCCTACCTCCTTTCCCTCTCTCTCTTTCCATCCATTTCCCAGGGTACCAGAGACAACTCACCTACAAGCGTCAGGATGGGTCATACAGTGCCTTTGGAGAGAGGGATTCCTCTGGCAGCATGTGGTAAGTCACCCATAAATCAGCACCTGCCTTTACATAGATTTTTTTTTATCGGGCAGGGTACAGATGCTTCAAATTTAATTTCTATTTAAATCATTAACTTTTACTGACCATCACAAATTTGTTTTTTGAAAGTCACACAAGAGCCAATAATGTCTTAGGTGCTGGCTACTTACATTTGTTGTAGATGTGCAGTAAGCACATATGATGACGTATTGACCACAGTACATTAGGTCTTTATAAATGTAGCTGTTAAAGTTCATGCAGCTTGTACCAGTCAAGCTGTGCGGAGCTGTAGCCACATTCTTTAGCTTGAACTGGGAAGCAGGTTACTAGCCAAAGCAATGAATTTCTTATCAGTATCCCAGTATGTTGTGCTCAAATTAATACATTCCTGTTGCTGAGTTCAAATCAGTTAGAGTTTTTTCTCTATGGGTGTTTATTTCATGTTTACCCTCCCTGGGGTCCGGCAGGCAGCCAGAAATGTCTCATAATGTTTAGGAAACTGAAATGTGAATCTCAATGAGGAGATCCAGTGTTCCATTACCCACACATTCAGGCCCAACTGCAAGCCGCATACCTCGGGTTTATTTATTAGCCAAAGTGGGTATTATGATATTTAATAGAGCTGATACTGTGAAACAGCAGGTTACATAAACCACGGACAATCATAAACAAACTGCATAATTGGATCCCTGAGGTAGGCTAGGCTCCCATGATTTATTTGCAGTTAAAGAAGGTTCATAGTTGTTGTATGGAGCAGACCCCATGCTGCTTTGGCCCCATGGACCAGCTCTTAATGCTACTAGTGGAGACTGTTAAAGGAGTCTGGAGCCACTTTCTTCACCAAACGACTCCCTACATTTGTTGACATGGCCTAGGAAGTAGAAGTGGGGCATGTCTCATCTAAATGGTTGGACTTACTGCCTGGATGTAATTGATAAAGTTAAAACTGTCCCATGGAAACCTTGAGCTCTCTCTCGGATGGCTGTGAGAGGATATGCGGATGTTACGAGGAGTGGTGTTGAGTTTTTCCTGAAGCCCAAGGCAACCAGTGTGGTTTGTGGGCACAACACAGATGGTGAACCTTCAGTAAACCTGCATCAAACACTTTATGAATCCATCAGCAATGTGTTTATACGTCCAAAACAACCCAGCTTTTGTATCAGTTCCAGAGTTCACCAGTAGAACAGTGCATTTACTGCCAGGCTTAAAAGCACCCTTAATGCAGTGTTAATGTATTCCAGCTTGTAAAAATGTATCTGAGCGGAAATTGTCAGGGCCTAATGAAAAAATTGAACATAATGACATGGGCAAGCAGTAATGTTTTGGTGTACTGTGCCGGCTCTCTCATGCCAAAGCCCTTAGTACTGCACTACTGCTGTTCCCAGAAAAGGCTGGAAGTTGAGTATTGCATCAACCTACTGTAAATCGGAAGTAGGGCTACGCAGAGGAGGGCGTACAAGAGGGGCTTCTCACCACAGCCTCCTCATTCAAGGATAACTCTGGCTATGGTGAATGTTAAGCCCGTTTCCCAGCATGCCCTCTCTCCCTTCTAAATTTCCTGTGGATTTTCACATCATTATCAGAGGAGCAGTTAACTTAACTTACTTCCCTACCTCTGGACGCCATTTGCTTCTATTCAACTTCAAACGATAACAACACCAAGTTTCTGAGATTGTGTGTGCTAACATAATCCATGACAGAGGTGTGTGTGTGTGTCTACAAATGTCTGCTCAGTGTTGCATAACAAAGAGTTAAAAAGCCATCGGTTTGTAAATGATAAAGTAGTTCCGTTCAGAAGCAGGTTTTATTCTTCCACTTTTTTAATTTAAGACTTTAATTTAAGACCTCTAGCTGTCCTGAGTTATCTTATGTGCATCTTTTATATATATATGTGTGTGTGTGTGTGTGTGTGTGTGTGTGTGTGTGTGTGTGTGTGTGTGTGTGTGTGTGTGTGCACATGTGCGCGCGCGTGTGCGAGTGTATCTATCTGTCTGTGTGTGTTTGAGTGAGAGGCTCCTTTTAACTCCTCATTTAACCAAGCTAGGTTTAGTGAGAACTAGCTTCTCTTTTGAAACTACAACCTTCGGGGATGTTGCAGGGGAGTAGAGGAGACATATGCCTGTACACACGCACGCAACACGCACGCACACACACACACACCTGGGACCTACTTACTGGTACCAAAGTCTTGTATCATTTTCCCCTGAGCATCTATCAGGATGTGTTTGCAGTAGGGGGTTTGTCATCAGGGCTGTTTTGTGTTGATCTGAACCGGGCCCGGCAGGCCTGGCGTGGCTTGCATACCTGCCGATTTGATTAAAGCTCTTTGGCCGTGTCTGGATCCAATGAGAGCCACATACTGCTGTAATCTGCAGACCCCCACCCCCATC
>OMKK01083284.1:0-13821 GCA_900302305.1 Polymixia japonica | reverse complement strand
GGGGTTGATTGGCTGTGGCGTTGTCACCCAGTCCTATACCCATCACAGATGAAACACTGAGGCGCACGCAGGTAATTACCCAAGATCCTTAGTCATCAAGGTATGTAAATCTCTGGCCAGCTCATTAGGGCGGTTTATCTGAAGAGCACTTCTCCTCGTCTGCGTTTTCTCTCTCCCTGCTCCTCTGCCAAACGTTGCACCTCCGCGCGAAGTCTGCTGAGCTGTTGCTTTTCTCCGCACGCCAGACCGAGAGGAGGGATGTCGGGAAAGGCTGGCTTTCTGTCTCCTGACTGAATCGCACTCTGGATATATTCATCTGCTGGCCAACTTATACAAGGTTTTTAGTACTATTCCTTAAATGGGTACAGAGACACGTTTTTCTGTATACAGTAAAATTGATGGTAAGCAAATCTGAGTACATATTGCTAATAATGGTAATAATAATAATATATGTTGATATTTGTAGGGTAGAGAGACAGAGAGAGAGAGAGAGAGAGAGAGAGAGAGAGAGAGAAAGCTTTCAGATGAGAGCCGCCCCTTGTTTCCTTGTGTTAAATAGTATGAACTATCTGTTTTCACTGTGCTCATGTCTCTGTATCATCTGCACACAACCGGCTCATCAATACTATCAACCCCAGATAATTAGTCGCTGTTCTGTGTAACGAAAGCTGCAGACCTGGTGGAAATGACTTTATTGACGAGCAAAGCAACACTATTGACGTTTCCAGTAAAGCAGGAATTAAAAAGCAACATTTCTGTATTTGCTGGGTCCGATCCAGTATCAGTTTACATTTGGCTGTAAAATGTGATTGAGTGGTAATTAAACAACTTGGACACTCGACCACCTTTTGACGAACTTGGACAGTAATATAGTATAAAGTCAATTATGGTCTAGCTATTTCTTTTCAATTACATGTTTACTGAGGGGAAGTGAACCTTCTTCATGTCCTGTTCATGACCAAGTGACAGTTGATCAGGTGACAAAAACACTCACTTGTAAAACCTTTCCATAGTATATCAATTAATCCTACATCGTATTCGTCCTCCATTTTCTACGTGGCCAGATAAATAAAAGTTATTTTACATTTACGCAGCTCTATCTAAACGTAGCTTACGCACAGCGCTGTCTCCTTCTTTACGTCGCCTGCCTTCGATTTTGGACCGGCAGACATCGCGAACATTGAATAAAGTCGCCCACCTGTCTGGCTCGGAGGCGTAGCGTTTTCATGCCCGCTGGGGGGGGAGAAGTGGCGGACGGACGCGCCCTGGAGAGTTCATGAAAGAGGCGGTCGGAGCTCATCTCACATGCGGCGCCTGCCCAGGGACAGCTAACGACCCGTATGCACACCGACGCGCAGTCGTTATGGAAATACGTTCTGTCTGTGCCGGCTGCATTTTTATGTAGCAAGACAAAAATTTACATTTTATATTCTGTCTATTCCTCTGTATAGAGGCCTCCCGAGATAATCCCAATGTGTGTGTGGGTATGTGTGTGTACATGCAGGTGTCACTGTAATATCATTCCCCCAAAATGTTGTGATTGCATTTGTAAATACATGGCCCCTGAGTGTGTTTTGTTTCCGTTTATTAATGTGATATATAGAGTATATGAATGGATGAATGAATGAATTAATAAGAGATGCCTGCAGTTGCACACTGGATATGTTTGGGTATATATACTGTAAGTATGTGTGTGTGTGTGTCTTGTGGAACAGTGTGTCTCAGTGCTGCCCCAACACTCCCCTGTCTGCTGACCCAAACACATTAGAGAGCCCTGCTCTCCTCATTCTGAGTCCCCGACTCCCCCCCCCACCTCCTCCATCCATCCACGCCTTTGAGTGATTTGCGAAGCACGGCTGTCCTTCAAGAATCGGTTGAAACTGCGACTGTAGGCGTCTATTCCCCAGGCCTGTCCGACCGCCACTGGCCTCAGTCTAATTGTGCTGACCACAGGACATGTTGTTGAAAAACGCCCACTGGCTGGGAAGAGCAACAAAGACAAGTCAAATGCCTTTTTAATTCCTGAATCCTCTAGCTGCAAGATGTACAGACCTACAGACACACGATGAAACCTGCTAGCTGCAGGATGTACAGACCTACAGACACACGATGAAACCTGCTAGCTACAGGATGTACAGACCTACAGACACACGATGAAACCTGCTAGCTGCAGGATGTACAGACCTACAGACACACGATGAAACCTGCTAGCTGCAGGATGTACAGACCTACAGACACACGATGAAACCTGCTAGCTGCAGGATGTACAGACCTACAGACACACGATGAAACCTGCTAGCTGCAGGATGTACAGACCTACAGACACGCGATGAAACCTGCTAGCTGCAGGATGTACAGACCTACAGACACGCGATGAAACCTGCTAGCTGCAGGATGTACAGACCTACAGACACACGATGAAACCTGCTAGCTGCAGGATGTACAGACCTACAGACACACGATGAAACCTGCTAGCTGCAGGACGTACAGACCTACAGACACCCTGGTGAGACCTGCTTTTAAGGGGCATGCTGGGAATACAAATACAAGGTTCATACTGAATTAAGCTTTCAAGTGCTTTCATGTTTTCTGCTCTGCCTTAATTTGGACACACTACAAAATTACTGAAGGATAAAAGACCTGGTCTCTCGTGAAGAGTTAAAACTGAATTAATTTCTTACGCAAGATTCAGTAAGGCGCTGTCTATGCTTTGTTTAGGTAAGATTTAAATAGGTTTTACCCACGAGTCTGCTGCTTTGGGACTACTGCATGTTTGAAAGAATATTTAGCAAATGTGATATTGCTCTTCTCTTTTATGTGACGCTGATTGTATTTTGTTCTTGTACATTGTTGTCTGCAACCTTTATTCTGTTCTGCTGCCGTTGCTCTCACAGCCTGGTCTCCCACAGAAAAGAGATCCCTAATCTCAACGGAACTACTTGGTTAAATAAAGATTCAATTAAAGAAATAACAATATTACTTGTAAGTTTTGTGAAAGCTAGTTTTTTGCTAAGAGTGCCCTTGGTTAGGTTTCCACGTCATACATAATTGAACTAGGTCTGATTCATTCTTGTTCGCCAGAGTTTACAGCCAATACCATGTAACAGAGAACAAGTACCTAGGAGGTCGACATTGGCTAGACAGCTGATGCAATTCCTTTATTAGTAAGATAGAAACATTCACTAGTGCAGTTTTCCACCTGTGGCCCAAAAGTTGAGTTATTGCACCCCAGTATATATACTGTATCTGTGTCCTACTTGTAAATACTGCTGCTGACTATAATACAGCATCCATCTTTACCTGGGACCCGCCCTCTGAATTATTAAGACACACGTCCTTTTGAAAAGGTCTTTTTTTAGAACTCTGCGTCTTCAGCTTCTGTCATGTTTACAGGAACCTGACGGGTTTCATTTGTATCTCAGAAGTGACAGTTTGAGCAAAGCGTGACACTGAGTTCTTCACAGAATTCTCTGTGTTGTTCGGTACAATCCAGTCGCGGCTGGATTCAGTTTGAACACTGTGTTGTACCGGGGCTGAGGTACCAGAGAGGTACCAGAGGTCCCAGAGGTCCCAGAGGTCCCAGAGGTCCCAGAGGTACCAGAGAGGTACCAGAGGTACCAGAGGTACCAGGCCACAGCACTGCAATCAGGAAGTCATGGAATTAATGAACGTGTAAGACGTACCATATATTTGTTTAATTGTTATAAAATGCATCATTGAACGAGGTGAGTCACTGCAGGCTATGACACAATGTGCTTTACGAACGTAATAGTTTTGATATGATTTTTATTTATTCATTATATTTAATTTGTTTTAATCTGAAACTTTTGTGAACTGCAGAAGAAGAGGGCGGAGAGGGGAAGAAGTAGAGAAGGATTACGATTAAAGTGCATTAACGGTCTTAGCTGAGGGACAGGGACTAGATCCTGCGGTGCAGATGACTCACTGTCTGCTGCTGTCTTTCACTGGAAAAAGTTGACTGATTTTCTTGAATAAGTTGAATAAGGACAGCTAAACACTGACAACTGTCAAATACAGTAATCAAATTCACTTAAAAAACGAAGGGCTTTGAGTAAAATCGCCCGATGTTTTCCAACCAAGAAAATACTTCACGCTCCGCTTGAATTCAAAGCATCAACAAAGGACTGATAAACCGTGCGGGATAAACTGAGTTCTGCGTGGACGTTAAGCATGGGGGGGGGAAATGTGCTAATGAGCCTTGTAGATGGGTTATCATGTGGGGCAGTCCCCCGTTCTGCATGCGTCTTTGTGACTATAATCCCGGCGCAAATCAAATCCCATCGCCATGCAGAACCCGGATAATTGCAGACAGGGGTCTGATAAGCCTTTGTAATGGAACTCTGTCAATCAATTCAGGCCATATAGCCTCTCTCTCCTGGATGTTTGCTCAGATTGAATGAAGGAATCCAGGGTCTGCTGACATTTTGGTCCGCTGCGATTTCGATTGTGGGAGGAATGTTTTGGTTTGATTTCATTAACCGGGCGAAAGTAAAAGCAAATTTGCTGTATGAAAAGCAATTATGGCACTGCTGACTGGAGCTTTTATACTTGGGAAAGATCCTTCTCTATGTGTCTCTCTCCAGAACAAAGAAGAGTTCCCAGTTCAGTGCACAAGGCTTTTATCATATAAGCAAAAGACAGGCCTGAAGGTCATCTAATTATTTGGTCTGACGGTCGACACCGAAAAGACTACTGGATCCAAAACTAAATGATTTCACAATACCTGTGTGGTAACTCTATCTTTAGTCACGTTGATTAAAATGTGTGCAACCTATTTTTCACCTGCACTGTCTAAAACAATTATATTCCCATTTACAATTCATGACAGCAAAGGTATTCATCAGTACTCTGCTGGCCTGTACTCACACATACATTTCAACTGGATACCAGAAGCAGACACTCAGACATCGTGAAGGTCAGACTCCGTTTCAGGACAGCATTAAAGGAGGACATTCCAGCTGTTATCTTAATATCGTACGTTACACTTCATGAAAATAGTACACAGCGCGCGCCGGAATCGTTTGAAGTGAAAGGGAATGACGCCTTTTCACACGGAAAATAAATATATCACCGAGGTAAATATTAGAGATTTCATTCCGTACGTTTACTGAGGTTTTCATGCATTATGCCAAGAATTCTAACATTTGTGATTAATCTTAAATCGTCCTATAATCCCGTGGGTTGTCCGTGTGAAAGGTTTGGCCGGGATTAAATAGCAGTAATGCGTGAGAGCCAGGTTCACGGTTCAGTGAAGGACATACAGAACAGTAGGTGAAGTCTTTCGCTTTAATAGTGTGCTTGAAATTCACCGACAAAGATCTATACACTTGCAACACGAAGAAGTAAAAAGGAAAACATGAAATCGTGTAAACGTTACTGTAATGAGCGCAGGCGGGAAGAGATAACAGACTTTATTGTGTGGTTCCTCCTTTAGGTAAATACAACCCGTGGTTTGTTCCTGACAACAGGCTCGTTTATCAGACAGCATTTAAAGACCAATCTAATTCCATAATCATTCAATAAATGAAATAAATGACGTATGCATGTGTGCACATCGATGATTCACTCAGGAAATTTGACAGAAGACAAGACAGACAGTTAAAGAGTGGGGGCAAGATAATGGAATAATATGACAAAAGAGATCCAAGATTGAATTGTGTGTCGCTGTACCAGCCAGGTTGCACAGACCAGACAGAGGACAGTTATTATACCTCCCAGGCAATTAAGGGCGGATATCGTTTGGACCATATCTGACCCGATTCTGCTTATCGAATCCGGGTCGTTATCGAATCTCCATTCTGACTCTTATCATAGGGGGAAATGTTTCAAGAACCAAAATTACTTTATTTGCATATTCAGATTGGACGAAATATATGTGTGCGTGGTCTGAAAGACAAAAACAACAAACGATGAGTTACAATGGGCTTGAGCTCCAAATGTACCTAATATAATACTCCCATGTTACGATAGCCCATGTTACCTTTATGACCTGCTCAATTACCAAGTGCTCAAATAATAGGTAGCAACATATATAATTAAGGGGGTTGGACACAGTTATCAACAGCTGAATAATGACATCTTAAAGGAACACGGCAACATTTTGGGAAATTGAGATTGATATCAATTTCATATGTTAGTCCAGTACAAAGATAGTTCCGCGTACATGCTAACCTAGCTTAGCATAAAGACTGGATGCAGGTGGGTAATGTAGCCCTGCTCCATCAAAAGTGAAGAAATGCACCTTCCAACAACTACAAAGCTGTCTTAATTATCGCGTCTTGTATATTTAACACGTGTAGAAACAAAAGTGTAACAACAAGACGTCTTAAAGCACTTAGGTCTGGACCTATTTCTTGCCTTGTCAGTGGGCGTAGTGATTTTGCACGCCCGGGATCAAGTTCTAGAAATAGCTCCAGACTTAAGTGCTTCCAAAACAACAACGTCTTGTTTTTACACTTTTATTTCTACACGTCTTAAATATACGAGACACAACATGTAATTAAGACAGCTTTGTAGTTGTTGGAAGGTGTCATCATATTTCATTAAACACACGGACACTTTCTACCAAAACCTGACGATCAACTGAATATAAATGATCCGGTACCATTTAAGTTTCTTACAAACAATTGAAACTTTATCTGTCTTCTTTCGTAACGAATATGGTTTTTAACGTAATATGTAATTTATGTTGTTTTTACTGCCTCCGTTACACCATAACTACTGGTGACATCCGTTGTTTAAAGATTTCACCGTTGCGAAAAGATAGACCTCGTCTTCTCAAATGTGTTTGCTTTCATGCCAACCGCCTTTCAGTGGATCGCCTGGTAAACTGCACGCTCCGCTCTCTACATATTGATGCCAGCGCTGTAAACAAAGAGTATCGAGTCCGATGGGACACGCCGCCTACCAGGCAAGAGAAACTGAAACTAGCGTAAAGCGTGACTCCACAGTCCATAGCGTCCCGCCTCACTCTCGTCCGGAGGGACTTTACACACTAAGGGTTTGATACACAGAATCATGTTTCTTAACAAATCCACGGTTCCTGACCATTTGGATACACAATCCCATACAACATACCATTACTATATGCAACAGAACCAACCATTAAATGGTTAAAGATGAAATAATAGAGTTCTGGTGATTAGTAGTCCAGAACCATTGAGTTCAACACTCAGGATAGGTGCTGTGAGATCTCCCTGAGGTCCTGATCGCCCTAAGCCTTGTTCCAGAAGGACAGACAGATACATCAGTTGGCTGGGTGGGAGGTTTTAAGCTGCATAGGGGCTGACGAATCTAGAGGAGTGCAGAGGTTAAGGTCGCGGCTGATCATTTGTGCTATTGTGTTTACAATCCTCTCCAACTGCCTGCCGTCCTGTCCTGAGCGTCTGCGCTGCCAGGCCGGCCGGGGGATAGAACATGTGACCGCGCTTTCGATTACAGCTCCGAAAACGTGCGCCGGAGCTGATTGGCACTGAGGATGTGAGCGGTGTCTTGTGAGCTCTCCGGACTGGCGTCGTCCTCCAGCTCGACCTGACTGGAGCACTAACTGATTAGCTGCTTTTTCACACGAATTTTGAAGACAGCGTGGGACTAAAATGACAACAAGCCCGTGCAGTACTGTACTTTCAAGAGCATGTGTTCTCTCAGTGCAACAACGCAGTACTCTCCCCGAGGGCAGTGTTCTATACGGGACTACATATGTAGTACATGACAATAAAAACAGTATCAGGTATGAATAAAATCCCCTGTGCAGTTCCCTGATAACTAAGGCATAAACTCAGGCGTACAACTCTCCACAGATCGTTGACCATCGCTGGTCAGAGCTGCGCAGAGTACAGGGCGGAGAGACAGACGGGAAAAATACGACACCGGACTACTCTCGCGAACCGCACGTTTTCAACCGAGGATTTCTCACGGCTTGAAGAGACGGCAAGACGAAGGAGGAAAGGGAGAGAAAAAGGCGGATCGATTATAAATTGCGCGCGCAGGAGACGCCACTAACCTGCACGCCTCTTTAAGACACAGACGCATTTGAAAGGAATAATTTACCGTCGGCTGGCTCCTCCAAACTTAACTCTACAACTAATGACAAACGAAAGGGAACCCCCGCAGAGGAGTTACTGCCGAACAAAAAAAGGAGTTTAAAAGGAGTTTCTGGAAATCACCTCTAGCGTCGCTCACCTCACATGGGTCAAACAGTACGAAGGAGTCTCTGAAGGAGACTGAAGGACGGAGGGAGCAAGGCTTTAGAACCTCAGAGCAGGCGAAGCTGGTTCTGACTAACAAGGTCACACCAACAAGAAGATTAGTTAGATTAGTGTTTGAAGTGGATAGTTTTTACAGGAGGTGGTTCTCGGGGACACCCTCGCACCATAACCGCACATTAACAAACTCTTCATATTCTCAAGCCAGTCCAGGCTTGTAAAGACACGGTACAGCACGGTAACAACACAGCTCCGCCGTCCGTGTCACGACCCCAGGATGTCAGGTCGGCTGAACCCCAGTCGACGTACAGTAGTTAATCACTTCAACGCCGCCTCCCAATTTAAGACGAAGGTCTTTAAATTTAAATATCCCATTAGAATTCAATAGATGGGGAAAAAGCGATAAGCGTTCCGGGGGAAGCAATAGATTTGCTGGGGGGGGAAGAATGCTAAGATGATTAAACTATGCAAAGACGGCTCACCTTCCCCGAGTACATCCCGGCGTTCGCTTGTCCAGGTTGTATCTGCAGCATCTTAATTCCAACTAAGGCACCTCTACGATACTTCACCCACACACACACACACACACACACACACACACGGGCACGCACACACACACACGGGCACACACACACACACACACGGGGGCACGCACACACTCGCTCTTTCCACATCTGAAAAACATGCGGACTTGGAGAGGAACGGGCAAAGTGCTTTTTAAACAGATCCACAGCTGTGAAGTATAAAATAAACTAAAAAAACTTCATAAAACGAGTGAGGGAAAAATCAATCGTGGCCTTTATCTCCGCCGCTACCAATACAAAGTGTCCCGCTGCTTCGGTGTGATCGCTCGCTCTGGCTTTTCTTCTCGAGGCCAAACCCCCTCCGACGTGGCAGAATGGTCTGGCCGCATGCTAGAGGTCAGTCGGCGTCCACTTCTGCTCTGACTCTGACGCGTCTCGCCGGTCCACGAGGGGCACATTGTGGTCACGCCGAACGCTATCAGAGGACGCGGCAGGAACAGTGGGGACCGACCGCTTCTGTATGGCACCTGCTGGTTGCAAAGTGCCCTGGGAAATTGTGTGGCCCTGAGCAAGCCATGTGTCGACAGGGTGCGGATGGCTAAATATATTCCACGGACCCAAGTAGAGTCATGTGGCAACGGTAATAATGGACTGTTTTACTTCACTTTGCTGCGTCTCGCCGTCCTCTGTGACGCAGAAGCGCTTGGGCTCGGAAAGGTTAGAGGACACGTGAACACGCACTGTTGGAAACGGCGAATGAGGGAGGGGGCAGCCCTGCGCGAGGCGCTAAAGCTACGAGTCGTTTTGAGTCTGTTTTCGTTGCGAAGGGTTTCTCCGTAATTCACTTTTAATCAGCGTGATTCGGACTGAACAAGTCACCGAGGTGACGAAACGGATAAGAACAATCAGGAAGTGTAGTGTTTGAAACTACCCGCTACTTCCTAAAAGAAGAGCTTGTTGAAATGAAAAGCGAACCAGGTCTATCTTTAAACGTATCTAGTGACGCTAAAGGCGAATCCTCTGCTACAGATTTTCTGTGAATGTTTTGGCAATGTTTTTAGATCAGGGGCCGGTTTCACAAAGATATTTGAGACTGGTCTGTAGTGTTAGGCCAGTCTTCTGCTCAGAGATTAGTCTAATGCAAGTTAGACCGTTTCACAAGAATAAATAAATAAAGTTAAATAAAAACAAAAAAAAACAAAGACTAATTTTAAGGCAAAAACATTTGACACCTTACCTCCGGGCTAAAGCAGACCCATGTTACCATGGCAACAGTCAGTGACACCTGCTGACCAGCAGCAACCATCAACAGAAAAGATTTGGTAACATTTTTATGGAGATTAACACTGTTTACTGTCGCTGCAAGTTCCATATCCAGTTGCTTTTCTTATTGTTACACTCTTTGCTGAATTTTCCAAGTAGAAGTCCTTGTAACTGTTGAATTCTTCCAAAAGACAAGTGTTTTACTATGAAAAAAGTCTTAATTTACCCAGAATGCATTGTGCCGTAGTCCTGCTTAAAATAGTCAAGAGCTAAACTGCTTTGTGTAACGGATTAGTCTAGACGTCTATCTGAAGTCTGACTATTTCTTATATCTCAGCCATAGTCAAAGTCTAACAGAACACGTAGCTACACGCACAGTTCATGACTCTAATGTGACTCACATGCGGACACACGTAAATCCTTTTGAGCCAAAAATTAAAAACCCATCGTGAGCGCAGACATACGCCGCCTATCAAATTCCCCTTAATTCTGCAACGGTGCCTGTCCTCTCAATACTTATCGCCATCAAGGCCAGTTCAGGTCAGAATCACTGCGTCGAGACCCAGGGATCCGTGCCCCTCATACCACGGAGATAACAAAACATCCCAGTTCAGCAGCTTTCCGTCTCCTCTCCCTCTTTTCTCTCCCACGGCTCCGCTAAGCTGCTATGATATCTCTTGTGTTTAAATATATGCACACAGCTGACTCACGCGGTGCTCCGCGAGCCCCGGGGGCAGTCCCGTGTGTCGGATATTCAAATGCTCGGTTAAAAAGCTCAGACGATAAAAGGCTCGACTGTGGCTTCCTTCCTTCCTTCCTTCCTTCCTCCCTTCCGTCGATAGAGACGAAGAGACACTTCAGAAGTGGAGAAAACTAGAGGGCGAGATTTTCCTCAAGAGACAATATTTGGATTTGGGTTAAGTGGA
The DNA here is from genome assembly GCA_900302305.1 of Polymixia japonica. Lineage (NCBI taxonomy): Eukaryota > Metazoa > Chordata > Actinopteri > Polymixiiformes > Polymixiidae > Polymixia > Polymixia japonica. The sequence goes on along the minus strand of OMKK01083284.1, from coordinate 2,883 downwards.
TTTCATTTGGAACGTACTGAACTGGGGGACAAGAGTGTGGCGTCAGCTAGCAAAGCTTCTCTACATGATAGAAAGTATCAAAGGCGGACTGTTAACATTAAAGGTGCGAACTGTAAGATCGACTATCGTTACTTGTTGAACAATAACAAAACAAGAACCCGGCTTTGTGCTGGTTTTCAGCACGTGCGCCTCCGCGAGTCTCCTCCGCTCACGCGCGCAGTCGTCTGCCAACTCAGTGTTCATGCTCATTACCACTAGATGGCAGTGTTGCGGTTATGAAACCAGAATACACAGGAAACGCCTGAAATGCAGGTCGGCAAGTCGCTCCTCGAGCTGCTCCATGCCTATCCTTCGACATGACGAGTTTGCTATGTTAATATACCTGTGGTTCTCTGTTGTTTTGGTTCTGTGTGTGTTGACGTCGCGCTACTGGACATCTTTCTGTCGGATATCCTTCCCTGCTCAACCAGTCGGCGTGTTTACGACGCCGAGATGTGAAGTTAGGATTTGGGAGGCGTGCATGTTGGCTGCGCGACGAGCCTCCGGGAGCGACGGTTACCCACAAAACCCCCTTCTCCCCTTCCGGCCGACGCAGAGACGTTGAGGCGAACCTTCGCTGAAGTCTATTTTCGAGGAGGGAGGAGCTGTTCGAAGCATGTTACAAATACGCTCAACATATTACAGATAGTACTTTTAAGAGGTTAGGGGAGGTCCAGTTTTGACTTTGCTGATATTTTGTCTTATGTTAACACCAATTAGGCTCCAGCAGAATCTAAATTCTATTTTATTTAAAATGTTCTCACCAAAGTAGCAGGAACCACTGTGAGCACTGAGCAGAGTTGCAGCCTTATCTAATAAAACAGCAGCGGCGTGCTTCACATGGGTAAATAGGAATCAGGGCCCAGCAAGAGGCCCCTGGGGCCGAACTCTGCCAGGTCGCTAGTCTCAGCCCAGACCTTCCACGCCAAGCCCGTCTCATTAATAACACAGGGAAATGTCACAGGACGGCTAACTGGGTAAAAGAGGTCGACCCTGCGCTGCGTTGGAATCACAGTACAAACCTGCAGCTAGAAAAGTCAGGAGGAACACTGTGTTCAAGTACTTTGGTCTAGTACTCAGTGACACATCGAGTATGTGTGTGTGCTCTTCTCTCTGTCTCTTGTGTGTATGTGTGTGTGGGTGTGTGTGCACGAGTGTGTGTGCGTGCATTTGAGTGTGTGTGTGTATATATGTGAGTGTGTGTGTGTGCGTGCGTGCGTATGAGGGTCCCTACAAGCTATAATTCATTCTGTCCCTCTCACATCCAGTATATTTTCACTCTCACATACATATATTTTACATTTTTCTATATTTTATTATATATTTAGTGTTTTCATTGGGTCATCTCGTCACTTTTTGGATAAGCCGTAACCTAAAAAGTTTTTACTAAGTTTATTAACCTAATCTTTGCCTTAACCCCGAGATTAAACTACAGGAGACCTCACGCCTAACTGTAACTTCAAACAGAGATGATTTTTTATTTTATGTGATCATCGATTTACGAAGATACACTTAGATTTTTGCTCTTGTACAGCTGCAACCATGACTACTGTTGATAAATACATAACATAACGTTATACTGGAAAATATGTACAACTAAATAGTATTCAAATATGTTGACATTTAGATGGACTACATTATGTCCGGATGGGGGTCTGTGTTCTGATATCAATAGATGCTCAGCCCACGTGGGCTTACAAGACAGACTATCAACTTCCATGTACATAGTTGTGAGACCAAATATGCAAATTATAGGAAAACATGAATACTATATTCTGTATGCCTTCATACTTGACATGCATCAAATAAACCGGTCTCATATTGTATGCGTGTATTATTCAGTCTAGTTATATACAGTGTAGTTATATACGTATACTCAGTTCAACTATTCATTTTCATCAAATCAAAATAATTCATGATTTTTGTTCTGCATTCAGGAGCACACAGGTTATCATATAATTTAGCCTACAATAAAACTAACAACATTTATTTTCATCCTCTCCCAGGTCACAGATCAAATACACTCTACCTTCTTCACTTCTATTGCCAGGAGTAGGATACCTGTTCTCAGGGGTAGGATACCTGTTCTCAAGGGTAGGATACCTGTTCTCAGGGGTAGGATACCTGTTCTCAGGAGTAGGATACCTGTTCTCAGGGGCAGGATACCTGTTCTCACGAGTAGGATACCTGTTCTCAGGAGTAGGATACCTGTTCTCAGGAGTAGGATACCTGTTCTCAGGGGTAGGATACTGTACCTGTTCTCAGGGGTAGGATACCTGTTCTCAGGGGTAGGATACCTGTTCTCAGGGGTAGGATACTGTACCTGTTCTCAGGGGTAGGATACCTGTTCTCAGGCGTAGGATACCTGTTCTCAGGGGAACATAGCATAGGGTTCCACACCAAAGGGTTTCTGTTCTATCTGTTTGAGGGTCCTTGGCGTGGAACTCCTCTGTAATCACCAGAGGCAGTGCATGCTGAAACGCCTTGGCTCTCACCATTTGGATATATTAGTGTTTGTCAAAGCATGTCATTAAAAGTAACTGAGGGCCCTGTCTCACATTAAGATCAAGATGCTCAGGGCTTACAAGGCACACAGAAGAATGATTTCCATGTACACAGTTGTAAGAAGAAATATACAAATTATAGCAATACTTTAATAGAATATTATGTATATGTTCATATGACATACAGTATATGTTTCAATGCTACTATAGAGCAACAACTCCTTCACTTATACTTGTACATATTTTTATATATTTTTCCATTTTTTACATTGATGCGTGTATTTTTATTCTAATTGCCTTCTGAACACTTGATACACTTTGAGTAGGAGCTGCTGTGACG
>OMKK01083283.1:0-14967 GCA_900302305.1 Polymixia japonica | reverse complement strand
ATGCTAGTGCATGTTAGTGCATGTTAGTGCATGTGTGTGTGTGTGTGTACGTACGTGTATGTTCAAAGGTGGTTGGAGTATTCTCCGTGGAGGGAGGTAAAGCCAAAAACTCTAAAGATGAGGAAGAATCCAACTCCGTAGAATCTGTAGGATTCTGTAATATGTGAGTATAGATGCACCGTCAGTTGAACTTGTGTAACCGACTGCTTCATCACAAAGCTAGACCTGAGACCTGACACCAAAACCGTCCATGTATCTCCGTTAGCTTGTTTGCTCCGGCGCACAACGCTAACACTTCAGCGTACACCAAGTTAAGTAACGCAGGTGACTCTACAATTGACACCAATAAAATCTTTGAATAACTTAAAGGCCAATCTTCTTAGTTCAGATGTCGCGAGTCGCCTGCGAGACTTAACTCGACGTACGCTAAAGGTAAGCGGGCAGGAAGTCGGTTTATTCCTTTAGCCGTGATGCTGTACTGAAAACGAGGAAAGGACATTCTGTTTCCTGTTGCCTTCTGAACACAACGATTCATAATAAAATGCACTGAGCATACAAAACGCCGACGACACCTGCTCCTTTCTTTATATAGACGGACTAGGTGAAACAAGGGTAGCTATGAATAAAAACTTTACTGTCCGCAATGGAAATTTGCCGGCGGCTTTTACTGTGCTGGAGTTGCAAAACAGACAAGATACAATAATTACATAATGAAACGCCAAGACGCACGGTCAACAGAACATACTGTACATATTCCATCTCATATGTACCTAAAAACGTGCTGTTACTGGGTGGATGATTGTTGTCACAGGGGTTTAAGGACCTACTCCCGTCATTTCTGGCTAATTCTTTTAGATAAAAGTGCTTGACGAATGGAAGCCAAGAGCAGTGATGCGGGTTATTTGGACCAAGCAACGTCCCCGTCCCCCCAACACAAGTGGTACTGTTGCAGTTCCCAAAACGATATAACAAAAGTACAGTTCTCGTCGAAAGGCTGTTTGGCTCAGTGTCAAAGAGGCAGGTGTAGGGGGTCCAGAGGGTTTTATAACTTTACAAACAGCTGTTTTTAAGTGGCTTAAAGGGACATTTAGGCCTCGTAAATGTCCTAAATGGACATTTTCAGACTTGGTTAATTGAGGGAAACCATTGTGCAACACCAGGATTTGTGTATCGGCTCAGCCTGTCCCCTCCCCTCCCAATCCGCTACTCAGCTGCCCCTCTCCTAAAAATGTTCCGTCTTTCTTAACCAGCTTACCTCTGATAGCAGTGGCGTATCTGGACGGGACGCTGGCCATATACGACCTCTCCACACAGACCCTGAGGCACAAGTGTCAACATGAGGTAACCCGGCCCATCAGAGAGCGTGCGCGCGCGCGCGGTCACTGTACAACGTGTGTGTGAGCACGCTCAAACATCCTGTGCATCGCCACTTGGCTCAGCGAGGCTGTTCTAACTTCGCTTCCTTTCTCGTTGCTCCGCCTTTCTTCTTTTTCCTTCTCTTCCTCTCTGCGTTCTGTCCCAGGCTGGCATCGTCAACCTGCAGTGGGAGGAGTCTTCCTCGGTGGTGTGCACCTGCAGCCTAGACGGGACCCTGCGCTTGTGGGACGCGCGTTCCGGCAACCTGGTGTCCGAGTACCGCGGCCACACCGCCGAGATCCTCGACTTCACCCTCAACCGGTAGGTGCACGGCGCAAAACGGACGCCCACGCCCGCCCCGAGCAAACCTCTTTTTACAGCAGGACGTATCTCTGAGGAATTGCTCTTTTTGTAGATCTGTTGTATCTCTCTCCTCACTGTCCTTGTCTGTCCTATCTGCAGGGAAGCGTCCCTGGCTGTCACCGCCTCCGGAGACAACCAGGCGAAAATCTTCTGCCTCCAAAGGCCAGATCGGTAAACACGGTTAGGAGATAGGAAATACGGAGGAAGAGAGATGAAGGAGATACCGGAGAGGCAGAGGACACATTCACACTCTTTATCTGCCCAGTTGATGGGAATCAACCGATGATCAAACTTATTTTTCTCTGCGACTCTGGAGGGGACATCTTCAATCTCCTGTTTTTGTTTTTTTAAATGTCCTCTTGTGTGCTCTTAACATCTAATCTGACCTGTTTCTTTTTTTTTTTTTAAAGCTGATAGCAGGCAGTGGTGTCAAGAATGTTTTTAACACTTCAGCTGTGCTCGATGTAGCCGGCAGGCATGTTTCCTGAGTTTTACCGTTTAGTGGGCAGAGCTTCCCTTTGGGCGGTTCTGGCCTGGTTTGGATGTTGGTTGATCCGGCCTTCTGTTCTCCCATTCAGGGTTGTTAAGGTGATCGAGGTCCTCACTGCTTTATCATAAGCCTGCTACTCCATGAGAATCCTAAAGACATTTAACAGAGTGAAATTCAGAGTGATTCATTATAATATCCGGTGTGGTTGCCTTGGAGATCCCTTCTGACATTGTCCTCTGGCAAAGTTGTAGAGACAACATCCGTGTAATGCTGAACCTTAAGTAAATAAATGTTAAGAGGATGATTGTTTTTTTTTTTAAATAATCGGAAGCCATTATCTAAAAGTTCAGATTGCTCATACTCGACTTTATAGATGCATCCCCCGGGAATATTATGTCTTCCAGCTCTCAGACACTATTCTGTCTGACGAAACGTTGATGTAAACTAAAATGTAAATACGGAATACAAATTAATATCCTTTTCTCTTGGGAACAATTAAAATACGAATTCAACCTAAGACTATCTGTCATTAGCCAATCCCACCCACGTATTAAAAAAAGGAAGTTGGCGTCATCAGTACCCAATAAATGAGTGTGTGTACAAACTATTTTGTCATTGTTTATTCATTGTCGTCATAGAACGATTTGAGAAGATGAATCATCAATCATTTGGGACAAAACTGGTCATTCTGTTGGTCCTAGCGAGATCTGGAGGGCTGGGAGAGAGGTAGGTATAAACCGTCTTTGATAAAATGAGTGGCCTCCTGCCTTGTTTAGACTGTATCTTGGATTCATTTTTAACTTGGGTTTTATCTGTATATAAGGCAGACACGAGTAAAGTTAGCTTTTCGATAAAACTGGAGACGACGGGACCATTACCATGACCAGTGTTTAGATTTGAGCTGGCTAATGTGGATCTCAATCAACAGGCTATATACACTATTGTATGTGTTGAATATTCTGTAATGCTCAGGGGTTAAATAGGGATGTGTTGGTTGAGTTTGATTCACACATATACAAGGTAATCAAATCAAACACAAACATGTTCTTTTCATGTTGAATTAAGGCCATTAAACCCATGTTGCAAAACACAGAAGGACATAACCTATTATTTTGAGAACGGAGACATAAGAAGGCTTTGAGTAAAGTAACAGAAGAACACAAATACAATAATATATTGCATTTGCAATAATACAATAATACCTTTTCAATAATTGCCACTTTTTTCAACATTTTATTAATTCATTTATTTACCGTTATTACATTTATTTAACCAGGAAGGAATTAAATAATACACTTTTGGTTAGGATTTCAACAAACAATGTCTTGTAATTGACATCCTACTTCTTTGATCAGAAAGTTTGTCTTGTGCTTCTGTTTGTTTCCAGGAAGTATGGCATCAAAAATGTTTATTGCACGCTAAAGTTAGATGGAACTTTTGACATTTGATAGTGTTATTGATCTTTGCTGTAGTTTTATGTTTTTATGACCAGGATCTAGTCATTCAAACTTCTTTTTTTTCTGAAGCACGTTATAGAATACAGATTAATGCATCAACGCAATAATGCCAACCAGAGGTTCTTTCCCCCCCGAGGTTAGGTTCGAAACTGAGATGGGCCGAACTCAGGGTATTGTTTTTTTCTAATTGGTCATGTTATTCAGCATTTTTTTTCTCTGAATCAAGAATCAGAATCACTATATTTTCCAAGTACAATAGATGTACACTCCTCATTTACTTGGTGGCATTGGTGCAGGGACATATTGACAGCTCACGTCACAACAAAACTACAAACTGGCACACATTTACCAGAACAGGACCTCATGTTCAGTGCTGGGAAACTGAGAGAGACACAATCGACAGTATAGGTTTAATCTACCTATGACTCCACATATAAGCATGTTTACGTTCAGTCAGTGTAACATACAATAGGTTGCAGCTGTAGACATAGATGGTGAAAGTCCGGTAGTGCATCGAGACAACACACCATGAGATGCCTTCGCAGAGCAGGATGGAAGTGTGTACTGAGTTCAGAGCATTGTGGAGCACCAAGAAAGGTGTGCAGACAGACATTAAAAGTAACGCAAGTTTGTGGGAAAAAAAAATGTAAACGGGATTGAGCGAACGACAAAAGTTTCTCGTTTTTGGTTTCAAGACCGCATGTTCGCCTCAGTTGGACGGCTGTAGCTTAGAGGTTAGATAAGCAGGCTAGAGGCCAAAAGCTCATTCGTTTGTATCCCTAGTTGGGGAAAATCCGGCTGGGGAATGTACTTCCGAGGTGCCCTTGAGCAAGGTTCTTCTCCCATAGCTGTGAAGTAGCCGCTCGGTGGGGAACAGTAAAATACTCGTACTGGTCAATGTAAACTAGTGCACTTGTGAGAATGTGAAGAAAAGAGACGATGCTTGCTGCTCAGTCAATCTTCAATCTTCACCAAAGCGATAGCTTTTCGATAATATGGGTGCCTAGCAACTGCCCTTTACGAAGTCACATGAATGGACGTTATCGCCGTTGTAGAATTCAACGATCCGTTTTACTACGCTGGCCAATATTTACCACAATCAGGAAATACATTAGCTCACAAGCCACCGGGGGCTGGATCCTGTTGCTATGCCGATGTTTTTAAGGACGATCTGCCAATGGAGGGCAAATGTAACCCTATATGTGTGTGTGTGTGTGTGTGTGTGTGTGTGCAAGTGTCAGCGCGTAAAGTGTGTTAATAAGTGTTTGCTTCTTCCCTGTGTGTGTGTGTGTGTGTGTGTGTGTGCGCGCGCACATGTGTGTAAGTAAAAGAATGGGAGCTTGTAAAAATGAAATGGTTGCAACATTATTCCTTTTATAGGTTTGCTGAGCAATGTGTTGTGACCTTCAGCTAAAAATTGTGTTTGAAATCCATCTCAGCAGTGACTAACTATGATGCATCATCCATTTCCCCTTCCCTTGCATTAACGAATACTTAATCCTGGAATGTATGGGTAGTCCAGGCTCTGGTGTGGGTATTCACCCGGACACTGACGAATGACTATTTATTTTTTAAAGGCTGGGCAGTCCACTCACTGTTGGAGTTATCATTTTTTATTGAGTCATTGGGTAAGCAGAGAGAGAGAGATAGATTAGTTGAGACGAGAAAGAAAGAGACGGTGGGATTTGATCTAAGGAAAATAAAGGACTGTAGGGGTGTACACATCCAACCTGTATTTAGGTCAGGCGCCGAATAAACTTTTATGACAACGCAAAGTTTCGGGCCCTGAGACTGTGGCAGATTTTCTTTCGTTATACGACAGGATTTGGTCCGAGGCCAGAGTGGCTCCAGAGGAGGGGGGGGGACGTGACCACTCGACATATCTGGGTGTGTGAAGGTTAGATTTAGCCAACCCAGTGGCTGGTGCAGCGGAGAGAAAACAAACTGCCATCCAACGTAATGTATGACTTCCTAACGCCGCTACCGTCCCCCTGCCAACCGTCTTTACCGGTTCCTTTGTAGTTGCACCCCTGGCGGGTACTTCATATTTATTTATATATCGGTTTAGAATATTTTTATCAGGTGAAATATTTCTTCTGATTTTTACACAAACAGACAGGTATTAGATAAAAAGGAACTTGTGGATAAAGTTGTTGGTCACTTGTTCTTCATTCATTCCTAATACACTATTAAATATTTTCAGTCTTGACAAAACATTCTCAGCAAACCTATGAGAAGTTATCCCCCTTCCCCCTTGAAGTCATTGTCAGAAATCACCAGAACATTATATGCATATAGTGCGCCTGATTATCATTATAATCAGAACATGACATTATACGCTAAAATACAACGAATGTGCTAAATCTAGCGGCTGATGGCTTTCAGGGACAGCGGTATAGCTCTATAGCGATGACTTTGATGAAAACCGCACCTTGTGTAAACCCGATAAACAGCGCCTGCTACCGCGGCACGTCATCCTCCGTCAAGACACCTGTCAGCCAATCAGCCGACATCACCTCAGTTGTTTTCTTTAGCTCACTTGATAGTTTAACTAGCAACCGAGGGAACGTACCACCTGTGTACCAGCCAGCGGTTTAGCCAGGATATTTTCCTCATCTGTCACCGGATAGTGTTTGGCCTCAAAGGTCAACATGCATGCAGACAAAGGCTAGGAGCGGCCCAAGGATTATCACCCTATTGCACGCTCCCTTTACCGGACCAAAGCCTGTTCTATTAAATAGCAGCTAATTTTCACCGGGGGCCAACGTAACAACAGGCGCTGCGGTAAACCGATTAGGCGGAGAGACAGACGCGTTCGTGGCGCCAAAGTAAACACAACTGAAAGAGGAGTTAAGCAACAATTCTTCCATTAAAAATACATCCACTTCAGAATAGTGAAATAATAAAAAAAAATTTTTAAAAACATTTCCTGCATCACCCTTTTATCTAAACCTCCCTCTAAAATATTACGATAATTGATTAGTGTTGCATCCTAGAGTGAGGAAGTCAAATTCACATAATGGCGCGTTTCAATTGTAGGTCATTAATTCATTGTGACCTATTCCGCGATGCCTAAACACAAGAGGCCTTGACTGCTTCTTCTGTTGTTTCAAGACATTGTATTTCATGTCCAGACTGTCCTCCTGTTTGCCAGACAATGGCGGAGGAGGAAACTCGTGTTTAACTAACCATTATCTAACTGGAACACCATTAGTTTCCTGAAGCCTCGTCCAAACTACCACCGGTCTTCCATCTAAGTGTATGTTTAAACAGCAGGCTTGTTTGACAGCTATTATGAGTTTATACATACCGTTGTATGTATATATTTGGAGGAGACCTGGGAGAAAAAGTAATTGCAAAGAATTCTTTTGTTTGCAATCTTTTCGTTTGTTTCAACGTACTTGGAACACAGGATGGGATTGGTGGGATTCACCACTATACAGTATAGGACGATCCAGACAGTGTCAGGCAAACTGAAATTCATAGGAAACCATGCAAAATAAACACTCAAATACTTTAGACCCCCGTCTAAAGTTTTCTTCTCATTCTTTTGCCGTGTTTGGTAAACCTGACCCTTTCGTCACTACTTAGACGTAAACGAACCAGACAAACAGGTGTTTAGAGGCTTGCTGATATGCTTGACAGAAAGATCGCCTGACAGCACGTCGCTGGGATTGGGTTAGCTGCTCCTTCGGGGCCCAGTTAACGCAGGAGAAAAAAAACAACAGAGCTGGACATCGAAAATGATTCTCTTTCACTTAATTTGCCGTGTAAGGATTTACATTTTTCTGATCCAGATCATCTTACAGTGAGTGAGCGGGTAAGGATTTAATGTCTAGGTAGCTAAACAACACTTCAACAGGACTTGTGGCTCTAGGGGATCAAACCTGCGACCTCTCTAACCACCAGGACACCCTTGACTCCCGTAAAACACAAACTCTCTTTCGCTTGTGGTGTCAGGTATGGATTTCAGGTATGTATCGGAAGTCACGGTCATGACCTTTACTGCGTTGACCTTGAAGCATCGTGAAAGGGCGTGAAGCATGGGGGACCCTCACACCAAAAACCACATGCCAAGCACATTAACGTGGAATGCCCTTATCATCTGTCCAGTCCAGGACAATGTCCGACAAATCAGAGCCTAACAGAACCTGGGTAAAAGGCTACACAAAGATGACACTGAGGAAATTAGAGAAAGGAACGCCGGAAGCTGCTGTGTTGTGTGCTGTGGAGCCAGGCCTGTGTATCTCAAGACATCCCCTTGCTGCCTGCCGTCTTCAACGTGACCCGCATATCCCACCCTGCCACAACTTCCCCTCGTCCTCAAGTGTGCACTTCCCCTTTAAGAAGTTCTATCCGTGAGGAACACAGTTGCACTCAGCTGCTGTCTCTCTCTCTCTCTCTCTCTCTCTCTCTCTCTCTCTCTCTGTGTAACTCTACCAGAGCTTCTGAAAAGGCTGCTGCACAGTACATTTCTATGACAGGGTCTGCCTATCTACCGGATCTCACAGGAGCACCAAAGTGATAAGACGCAGAAAATAACAAGGGACGAATCTTGATGGAGAACTGGTATTGTTCTTCTGACTGTGGATATTACATGCCTGGCTCAAGACTGAAGTTGTAAGGAGAGTATAAGGAGCGCGTTAAGTACATTTCCTCTGTCAAACGATACGTGACTGGATTCCTCATCCCTTTAAGGTAAAGGCTATACTAGTTTAATTGTACTATGTTCATGTGCAAAACTTTATTCTGTGACTCTGTGATATATTCTGTGATATATTTCTTCCTAAATCATAGATGCATTATTAAACCAATTCCAAAATAACATATACTTAATCATTGTAATTAACTATTACAATTGTGAAACTCCATTTCATTGCATAAAAAACCTCTGGCTTCTTTTATAGGTACCTCTCAGAAACAAGGGAACACTGGCAAAATTTTACATAGGGATAGGGTTCCCTAAACAGAAATAAAACTTGAAAGCAGAACATTTAATTAGAAAGCACCATATAATTAATGTTGAAAACCTTTTTTGTGGTAATCATACAGGGTCCTTTTATAACTGTATTCATTAAAAGAGATACGGCACTGAGATTAAGCTTGCTTGCTCACAAACTATAATGTGCTTATTCCATCGATGTGGAATAAACATAGAATTACAATAAACAAAGAATTTGCAAATTTGAAATAATGACATACAACAATATTCAATTAGTTATTAGTGTGATTATCACATGCAATGTTCCTTTTAATTTATAAATGCCTGTTAAATACTATTGTTTACATTCTTACATTCAAATAAACAATATAGAGTCTATGTATGATTCCAGTAGACATTTCTTCACAGAGGTGTTTAATGAGATAGTGTAATGTTATTTTCACTTTTTACAACCATATGCATCACAAGCACATAAGACACAAAGAGAGGTGTAACTCCAGTATCTTGCCTTATCAATTATTGAATGACAGTCGCCTCATTTCTAATTATTCTTATTCTGCCTAATAACTTATTCTGTTCTCTTGTCTGTCAACAAAAGGGTTACATTTCTTTTTTTTGAACCATGTTTTTGCTATGAATGGGAACTTTGTGTCCATTGTCTGTGTCTCCATCTTAGGTTTAGAACGTCTCTCTCTGCGATGCCACACATTTTCAAAACATTAGACTTATCAGCCATTCTTGTTTAAAGGTTTGTGAGTGTGTGTTCAGTGTGCGTACTGTAGGCTGCGGGTGTTTCTTTGAAAGAGGGAGAGAGAGAGAAAGAAAAATGAATGATGAGTAAACAGAGGGAAAGGAGTACGAGGGGTCTGTGCTTAGCAGAAAAGGGCCTGTTTCTTGTTAAGAGAGTTAATCATTTTGCCCCATCAAAAATCACAAATTTTTCAACACGTTATATTCCTTTTTTTTCATTACAAATGATGCTCTCACCGTGGTTGTAAGACATACCTCGAATGGAGATGTTTTCTAATAATCCCATTGCAAGGACTTGCGTCAATTTGTATCTTAAAGTTAAAACTATAAAAGCTAACGCAGAAACTACATGTTAGTTGTGTGTCTTTATTGAAGAAAATGATGCCGGTGGTGAAAAAGGACATGGCTTAAAGATGAAACGCTGGACAGGAATGTTGTATTTAGGCGTCCGCAGTCTCTGCGATCTTCTCTTTTTTCTATTTCCTGCCAAAGAAAGTGTCCACGCTTGCTTTTCGTCGCCGCCGCCTGTTGGAGAGGACAACAGAGCTCATCAACACACTGAAACAACAATGTAGGTCAAGAAGTTGAACTGAACGGTCTGTCTATCTATCCGTCTGTCTGTTTATCCACATGTACCTGAAGTTGTGCTGCTCTTCTCTCCTCCAGCAACAGGATCTTTTCCTTCGGTTCCTCTTCTTCTTTCTTACAGTCAACCTCCATCTCGTCCATTTTCAGCTGGTTGGCTTTCATCTATTGGAGTTGAAGAGCGTAACTGTTGTCTCTCTCTCCGAGGCGTGCTGTTCTGCCATTTTCTCTTTGAGCTCAGCCTCTCGGGCCTGTACAGCTCTACGGCTGTACTCATTGTACTCACTTATTTTGCAAGTACTTTTCAGATTTGACCATTTTTATACAGAAATGTTGCGAGGATTGGACAAAATTGCAAGGTCTTGCTATTATTGCGGGGATTGGTTGAATTCAATTTAAGTCTTGCAATCGCAAATCCCAAAGTGGCTGATAGAGATTAGTCTGCTTCTCTGTGTCTGTCAGATTTTAACGCGTATGTGTAAATGTTAACATGTATGTTTACATGTTGTCCTACTTATGCTTAGATTGTTTTACCCTTTTCACTCGCCATACCTTCCATCTTCTTGCTCATTTGGAGTTTACACATGCATTTTCCTTTCTTGGGATTCATCCTGACAAGAGACCTGCACCCACAAGAATATAAGAATCATGAAAAAGAAAAAAACCTTAAGGTGACTAACACAAGCACCTACTGATGGGATATTTACCTTGACTGGTAGAGATGTGCTCCCTGCACCCACTGACTGGCTGGCCTCCTCGTCTCACTATTGAAAAACAAGCAAAATAGAGTTAAATAGTGCCTTCAATGATAGAAAAGCCCACAACAAAGTTCCCACAATAAATGTCTGACTATTCTTGATCAAACACTAAGTACTAAGTATTGCATGCAAACGTGCATGATGCTGAATCCAAATCAATCCTGACCAATTTAAAACTCCAGCACCACTGTTACCACTTTTCTACAGTAACATTAATAAGTTTAAACTAATGAGGATGATATTTATAATAAATTGAGCACCAATATTAAAATATTACTATAATTTTCTAGCTAGCTTGGTGTGGAATATAGGTTGTGGAACCTCCAACAGACACAAGAGGGATTGCAGATCTGAAGTATAAACCCTGATGGAACTCTAGCAACACCTAATTACTTTCCCACCTTAATATTACTTTAACTTGCTTTAACTAATACAGATAATCCTTTTTTTAATAAACCATCATATAAAAATGTATAATCTATAATGATTTGCAAGATAGCTTGACATTAACTGTCATCGATCTAGATGAACTAGCTAACTCAGCACACACCACTCTACTTATGAAAGAGAAATATTATTTTATTTTCAAAAACTAAAACTCCCACAAAAATAAATGTTTAGAAAATAATAAATAAACTTTGCCCACCACCTTAAAATGTGGTGGGCAAACAGATTCAAAACATCCACTAGTGCAAGCTGAATTTTTGAGGTCAAGGAACATTACTGCATTTTGGTTTACAATGATTGCTGTAATATTTCATCAGCCATAGAGAATTCTCACAAAATGTACTGTAAAATCTACAGCAACATCCTGTATACAGCACCAAGAGCAGTACAGTACTGTTCATAATTCCGGAATATTGTTGTTAAAACAAGAAGAATTTCTAACAGTGTGGCTATCCTGGCCTGGAGCCCATTAGCAGTTTCACTGAGAAGCTTGTACTCCTTTTTACTTTCCTTAATAACTATGTAGATGTCAGTGATTTTAAGACTGTTCAGCCTGTCACTATCCTGCTTCTGAGGTTCCATTCTGGCTCATCTAGCTTGAAGCCCATCAACTGTCTGCAGAACGAGTCTTTGCTTCTCGCTGTCAGCCAGTGCAGCTTGGAGCTGATCTATGTTCTGGTTTTCCTTTACCACCTGTAGAGCATTTGCAGTTTTCTCCTCATTGCTTGCTATTACAGTAGCAAACTCTTTTCAGGTGCGGCCCTTCCTTGAGCTTTTCAAACTCTCTGTGATCTTGTGCAGCCATGTTTTGTGTTTTCTCAATTCTCAGCTGCATTATCTTTCTCTGTTCTGTTACTCTCCATGTCTTCTCACTAATGTGAACAGTGGCTGGCTTGCAATGATAATTATTTGCATCAAATATTTATTTTCTTACTTATGCAGTTGAATTTATTCACCTTAAGGATTCATTTCAAAGTGTTAAATAAAAAAGTCTCATATTGTTTCCTTATTTTCAGCAATTTCAGTCATAGCAAGTCACCATGGCAACTAATTAAGCACAATGACCTACGCTGTCAACTACTAACTAGGTGATTATTGCCCCCCTGAGACACCTTTTGTTATGTGCCTCCATACAGGGTACCTGCACCTTGATGGGAGTGCAGACAGCCTCCAAGGGGGAGAAGGTCTGGCGATTTCAACTACAATGGACCACAACAACCGATCCCAAACCTTGCTCTCCGGGGAGCAGCTCATCTACGCCATCACCGTGCCGCTCTCCACCTCCATCATCCTGGCCAACCTAGTCATCATCCTGGGCATCGCCTGCAACCGCCGGCTCCACAACACCCCCAACTACTTCTTCCTCAGCCTGTTAGTGGCGGACATGTGCACTGGTGTGGCTCTCCCGTTCATACCGTGGATGGGTCTGAACCGAGAGTTGAGTTTCAGCTCCTGCCTGGTAGCCCACATTTTCCCAAACTTCCTGTTCCTGGCCTTCCTCTCCAACCTGGTGATGGTGCACTACGAGCGCTACACCTGCATCGTCAGCCCGCTGCATTACAGCGGCTTGTGGGTGCACCGTAGCTTCCCGGTAGCTTTGCTGGCAGTGTGGGCGCCGCCGCTGCTGTACGCGTCGCTGCCCGCGTTCGGGTGGAACAACTGGAGCGCGCCGGACTGGAGCGGCTGCTGCGCGCGCGGCGGGGGCGCGGCGGAAACGCTCCTCGCGGAGTGTACGACAAACGGTACCGAGTGCTGCTCGTACCGGCGCGTCTTCCCGAACGCTTTCATCTACCTGGAGGTGTACGGGCTCGTCTTACCCGCTATTCTAACCGTCGCCGGCATGACCGGCCGAGTCCTGTGGATCACCCGGGGCCAGCTGAGAGACATATGCCGCCTGCACCGCTCGCTGGAGAGGGGCGGCGGAGCGTCGGAGCAGGAGCAGAGGCTGAACGTGCGCTACGCTCGCTGCGTGGCGGCGGTGTCGCTGACGTTCCTCGCGTGCTGGGTGCCCTACGTCGTTTACATGCACGCGTGCGTGGCGTTCCTGGCGAGCGAGAGCAGGTGGAGCTCGGCCGCGCACATCGTGCTGTCGTGCACGGGCATCGGGAGCATGGCCGTGGTGCCGCTGGTGCTGGGCCTGGCGAACAGGAAGTACACGGAACCCGCCGGTAAAATCCTGCAGAAACTCAGAGACAGGTGGAGGCGAAGGGCGCTGGAGTCGGAGGAAGTCAATTAACGATGGACACTATTCATATTCCCGGTGCAGGGAAAGTTTTGGAAAGGTTTCTTGATGATATTGTTACACTTCCTTGTACTCTTAGCTGTGTTTGTTTTGTATTATACAGAAAAGTATGATAAGTAACATTAAACAGTTTCACAGCAAAATGTATAAAAAAGGAAATTAAAACTTTAAAGATCCTCTTAGCCACTGATGTCATAAAACAATCAAACATTAATAGAAGCATTGTATGAATTGCTGGTGTGTTTCCCCCTGCAACCTGCATGATGTGAACATTGAAAAGAAAATTCTGTGGAAATGTTCAACCGTGTTTGAGACGAAATCTAAAATAAAAGTTTCCAAAAACATACCATTGTATCATACTTCACTGAAATAGAATCAGCTCTCTGAACACTCATTAGGCTATCTTGTTAGTTCTTTTAGGCTGAGGAGTGGACTTATGGACTAGTGGTTTGGAGAGCTAAACTATTGTGGAAAACAACTAAACAGAACTGTAAATTTCCTCCATCTGTCACCCCCAGCCTGCCATGTTTACTATTACCTCACTGGCCAGTGTTTATCTACACCCTGGTATGTGAGCTGAGGGGGAGAGGTACGCAGCCACAGTCCACAATACATCTAAAAGACATGGGAATGATTTAGCCCACAGCAAGAAGACATAGACAATATAGGGAGGTAATCTCCACTCAGAGTTAATAACTCCATTTTGTGTGTTGACACAGACACGAAGGAAATGGCTACCACTTAACATAGGAACTGGCTATATGTGAAAGTTGAAGTGAAAATGAAGATCAAATCAAGCTTGTACCAGTTTGTTTTCAATACAGAAATACCCCCTGCACCTTTGACCATGTGATGCATCATGGTTGTTTTTGCTGAAGAACTAATTAAGTGAAAACAGGAATATATTTGACCAAAAACCAAATCAATTTTATTGCTGGCGCAATATTAAGTTATTGAAGGGGGGGAGGGAGACAAAGGGAATGATATGGGAGGGAATGAGACAAATAACTGCATGTTTATTACCTACTAACACTAACCATTTAATGCAAACATACAATTTTCTTGAAACTAATTACTAGAATTTTGAATCTATACAAGGTGAATTTTTACACAAAAGATAGATTATCATCATGGCGTCAGAAAATGAAAATCTAATTTCTGAAAAAACTGAAACTCTAAAAATGTCAGTTTTCTTAAAGTGTGTTTAAATATAATTTGTTTCCAGTCCAGTTTCACTGCGGTTTCAGGAATGTTGTAGAAACAAGCATCAATACATTGAAAATGAGCCGATCGCTCCACCGGCATCAAGAAAATGACGCCAGTGTTGCCAATTTAGCGACTTTGTCGCTATATTTAGCTAGTATTCAGACCCCTCTAGCGACTCTTTTTCAAAAAAGCGACTAGCTACAAATCTAGTGACTTTTTCTGGTGTTATTGGAGACTTTTGGAGACTCTGACGTGAAGCACGTATCGTTCTTACTGCCGTGGCCACGCCCCCTCCCCGGTCCTCGTGCTCGTGAGTTTCTATGGTTACGTTGACGCTCTCGCTCTGAAACCTCTGGATTGGTACTTTTCGG
>OMKK01083281.1:0-16977 GCA_900302305.1 Polymixia japonica | reverse complement strand
TCTGTTTGGATGCATTCGAACATGTCTAAATGTGTCTCTGTCTCTGAACTTGTGTCTCTGTGAGTATGTATGTGTGTGTGTGTGTGTGTATGTATGTATGTGTGTGTGTGAATCGATGCGTTGGACTGCAGCCAGTGGCCCCCTTCTGTTCCCTCGATGTATCGTCCAATCACGCCGCGGCACAATATTCCATGAGCAAACCGCAGCTGATCCCAGACCTGCTATCTGAGCAATTACCCAGAGTGCTTTGGGGCCGCATGGCAAGCTGGACGAGCACATGCCCTCTGACATACAGAGTGGGGGAGGGGGAGAAAGACTGTCTTTATGAGTATGTGTGTGTGTGTGTGTATGTGTGTGCGTGCGTGCGTGTGCGTGTGTGTGCTGGGGGTGATGACAAAAAGCATGGGGAAACGGGGAGGTTGGGGGTAGTATCTATGTTCCTTTAGCAACAGTGTGACTATCTACAGTAAACTGTGTGTAGTGGACAAAGAGATGCGTGGCATCACATGGGCTTCATGGCTAGGGAAGGATGGGGGATGGGAGATGGGACCGCTGCATGGCATTATGATTATTACTTCTTTTGGTAGACTGTACAAAGACACTTTGCCTACTGAGTCGGATAGTGGAACAACTGCCAATATGAGAAATTGGATGTTGTCGCTTGCCTGTGATTTAGTTATCATCTGATTCTGTTGATCTGTGGTTGATTGATTTATATTTTGCAGTGATTTATTGGTGATTTATTTGTGTTGCGTATAATTTGTTTTGCCTTGCTGTCCTTGCTTGTTTGACTTTTGCTGGGATTTGTTGCCATGTGTGTGATGTTTTGAAACTACTCACAGATTGCAGCTGCTGATTAAGAATTAGACACAGCTGCGCTTTAGCTACCATGCCTCCCTGCACAACGAATAAGAAAGAAGTAGAAACCTACCTGTGAGGTTGGCAAGATATTTTTCGTCAGTGACAACGGCCCACCGAACGACCCACCCAACCCGCCTGTGCAGGATAGCCCACTTGACAGAGCAGCAGGTTAGTGCCAGCCCTCATGTTAATGCACAGTTCTTGATGCCATGGTTCTTGAAAGCCCCATGAGTGCCTAAATTTAGTGGGGATAAAACTAATTTCAGGGTTCAGGTAGAGGCGATGCTGCGTTCAGAACAGCTAGACAACAACAACAGGCTTTGTGTACGGAGCCTTGGAAAGAAAGGCCAAACATGAAATACAGCTAATGAAGGCTGATGATAGACAGCCAACAAATATTTAATCCACTACAGAAGCTGTATGGGAAGTCGGCTACCAAGCCACAGCTACGGGCCAGGGGTTGATGAGGGGGTGGGGGCTTTCACCCTAAAACTGTGGACCCAAGAACCTTCCTGTAATGTGATTGTCGAAGCCCCACCAGACCATGGAAGCGAGTGGCAGGTGAGTGTGCCAACGATTGCTGGCTGTGGTGAAGGGAGGTCAGCTTCCCTATGAGTCTGCAACCCTAACCCCTACCCTGTGGAGGTGTCATAACGCCAGCCTTTAGCCCAGGTGACACAGGTGGATGTGGTCAGTATCCAGGGTGACCATGAGCTTGTCTTACAGAGCACTGCCCTAAATGAGGTGAAAATGATAGTGAGGCCCGTAAGGGAGGCCGCCGGTGTACTACGCGGTGCCGCTCTCATTGCTCACCCAGCCCTCGCACTGCAGGGCAAAGGACTGACCACAGACCAGCAGAAGTGGATGACCGACATGGTCGGAAGGTGGGCAAAGGTGTTTGCAGCACACGAAGATGACTTTGGCCGTACTAGCATTGTTAAGCACCAAATACCCACCGGGACAGCCCCAAGCTGAGAAAGACCTTATCGCCCTGTTTGCATCCAGAGCTCAGGGCCCCGCTCCACGGGATGCTGAGCCGATGGATGGTGCAGCAGGGTGTCCTGGAGGGTCCTGGTGTCCACAACCATAATGCTGATGCTTTGTCTAGGTTGTCAGAGCAAGCACAAGAGGTGATTTGAGATGGCTCAAATCCAAAGCTGCAACGTGCTGGCGGAGTCAGACAATGATGAAGCTCGCCAATGGAAAGACCCAGACTTGAGCAGACTCTGCTCAGTGAGAAGAGCAACAGTTCCATCTGGCAGGCCAGGTGTGTCATTCCATGTCCTCATATTTAGTCAGAGTACTTAATGATTGGGATAACATCGTGCCGCAAGGGGGTGTGTTGGCACAGCTGTGCGGTGATGTCCGGTCCCAAAGTCGGAGGCCCAGAGGGTATAGGAAGAGTACCATCGGGCAACAGTGAGCAGACTTTTTCATCTTTGCGCTGGCAATTCTTCTGGCCCGGTATCATGTCTTGACGTAAAGGACTGGACTGCAAAGTGAAGTGCCTTCAGTGCGTGCGCAGTAAAACTGGACTGAAGGTGAGAGCCCCACTGATGCCCATTACTACTTCCTGCCCGTTTGAGATGGCGGAAATAGAATATCTCTCCCTTGGCCGTTGAGAGGGCAGCCACCCCTATATCCGTGTCATAACGGATTTGCTCTCCGACCATGCTCTAGCGATACCCATGAGGGACCGGTCAGCAAATGCCACTGCCAAAGCCCCCTACAATGCCCTCGTCCAGGCAGTCAGCTGTCCGGGGCACATACACAACCATCGGGGGACTGCGATTGCGTCCGCCTTGCTCAACCAACACTTGCTCGCTGTGTGGCCGCCCCAAGAGCTACACTACTCCATACCATCTGCGGGGGGAATGGCACATGTGAGGGGTTCAACCAAGCCCAATCTTCACTGCTGGGATCTCTGGCTGAGAATGACCATGTATAGTGGCCATGTACTGTAGGTCGCCTGCTCTGCTTCAAGCTTACAACATCACTGGACTCACTCCACACTACGACCACAGGAAAAGGAGCGTGTGTGTGTGTGTGTGGGGGGGATGTGCAGTGAGAAATTTGGACAGTGTGGCTTGAAATAGTTGGCATCTGATTCTGTTGATCTGTAGTTTATTTATATTTTGCAATGATTTATTGCCAATTTATTTGTGTGTTGTGTATAATTTGTTCGCCTTGCTGCAACATGAAGTGGAAGAAGTTCTGTTATGTCTAGTGTTCAGGTTAGGCGTGTGGATACAACCATCGCAGTCAAACAGGCGTGTAGATACTTGAATTGGGGGCGATAACCGGCATCCATTTCCATGCCATTGGTGACAAGGTTGCTCCAAATGCATCAAGGTACTACAATTGATCTTTATCAGATTGTCGATCGCGTGTTTAACATTAGCGTTCATCGTTAAGGTCAGAAAAAAGGAAGAAA
The DNA here is from genome assembly GCA_900302305.1 of Polymixia japonica. Classification (NCBI taxonomy): domain Eukaryota; kingdom Metazoa; phylum Chordata; class Actinopteri; order Polymixiiformes; family Polymixiidae; genus Polymixia; species Polymixia japonica. The sequence continues at coordinate 13,682 of OMKK01083281.1, read as the reverse complement.
GCGCCCCAAATTTTACGCAGAGATGGCGCCAACCAGACAAATCTAGGCAATGAACCACGACGCACAATAGCCAGCGCCAAGCCAAGTGTGTCAGCAGCAGTGATGGGACGGTGTCTATGGTAGATACGCAAATACGCCACAGAGAGGAGTTGCGAGTTACGGAGGGCAGATTAAAGTGACACAAATGCAGTCCACCATCCTTCATTGTTTTTATTAGATGTCTCAAGACGAACGAAATGAGACGGGGAAAGAAAGAACGGGAAAGTGAGACCGTTTGAAGCCAGTCGCAGTGACAGTACTTCATTGATTTTAATGGGACGGTATGATGTGAAAACATGACAGGAGACGCGCCGGTATATGATATTTCCAGCCGCGTGCGTTAATCCACTCGGCGATCACGGCGCCAAAAGTTTCTCTGTGTTTTTCCATCATTGTCAAGGAAATAACTCCTTTCTCACTCTCTGACTGTGGGAGACGGGGAAGACGGAGCGACGCTGAGGGATGGAAATAGATTATGAAATGCAGAAATTGAAATGATTTCCCAGTCATGCAGCCATTTAGCAGGAGAAGGAAGACTTGGGGGGAAAATGAAAAGGACTGAAATGGAGGGTGAAATTTTATAGTATACTAGTATATATAGTATACATGAATTTAACAAGCGGTATGGTGGGTATAGGGCTGATTTTATTCATTTTCTCCTAAGTTTATATGTATAGTTAACGTTAACTTTCCTTGTTGAATCAAGTCGACCCCTCAGACCATGACTTGTGTCCCGTGCTGGCAAATGTTGACTGTGCAGGAAGCAGAACCACAGTGAGTCGCGTAGGCTATAATAATATAAGTAGTTTGACATGATAGCACAGTGCTAACTCCTGGTATGTAGTATTTTTGTTACTGCATGACATAGTGTAACAGTATGTGTTGGCCCCAGGCTGAATGAATGAAACATGTATGTCCAGTCTGCCCCTTATGCAACAACCCACCACACACACACATACACACTCTCTCTTTCTCTCTCTCTCTGTTTTACTCTTTCTCTCTCTCTCTCAGACACACACACACACACACACACACACACACACACACACACTGACGGGGTGTACAGTAACATCTAGTGGTCTTAATTTGTCATTACAATATCAGTCCATAGGGATGTTTGGCCTCTTGCACCACTGAATGTGTGTGTGTGTGTGTGTGTGTGTGTGTGTGTGTGTGTGTGTGTGTGTGTGTGTGTGTGTGTGTGTGTGTGTGTGGAGTCTTATAAGCAAAAAAAATTGAGTGTGAGCTACTTGTGTAGTTTAGAAGAATGGCAGAGCCACCGGTGCTAGGCCGCTGCTTTTTTGTCTGCAGTGTAATGTAGATAATTAGAGCTCTATTTAGAGAGAGGGCCAGACCAGGAAATACACAGGAGATCCCCACTTCATTAAAAATCAATTATCATAACACACGTGCCATCTCAATACCACTCGCGGCCGTAATCGCCCTACACGCACGCGTGCACACACTCACACACTCTGTATTGCACACACACACGCACGCGCGCGCGCGCGCACACACTCAGACACTCCCTCGTGAATTTAGGTTGATTATAATATGGCCCTACAACTGTTTTTGCTTAGTTCTTCTTATCCCTCTCTTGCAGGCCTCTTAGATTCCTCCTCCTCTCTCTCTGTCTAGTTCTCTTTCTCACTCTCTCTTTCACTCTCTCTCTCTCTCAAGAGATTGTTTGGCTCTGATCCTCCTCTTAGCTGTAGAATCGCCAGCGTTGCAGTCCCGCTCTTACATAATAACTTCAGGATAATTCTCGTGCTCTCACTGGCTGAGGAAGCTGTCAATCACGCAGCTCAGAGAAGGTCAGCTCGGGTCAAAGTGAAGACCCACCCACATGTCTCTGTAGAGACATAGGTAGCTAGGCGCACAGTAATCTCCAAAAAACAGAACTAACCATAAATGGATGCCTGTCAGGAGAGGTTTAGCGGAATAGGTGCTTTAGACTTTTGCTCTGCAGTTATATGCTATTCTAGGAATTTTCTTTCACTACAGTTTATGAACTGTAAATGCGCTTCTCTAATGTAATGCCATGAAATCAAATTCACGCATGATCACACACAGCCAGACATTTCCTTTAAAAACAATAAAAATAGAGCCTCTTCTAAACACTTTACTTTAAACAGATTACTTAATTCTGTTTCTTAATTCTGCCATATTATACCATTGCAGCTACAATATAACTAGACAACATGGATATATATTGACTAAATGTGGAAGTTCTTTCATAAACACTTTGCAAAGCAAGCCCCTGCCGTTGGGTTTAGGATGGGCGGGAGGTAGAGAGGGCGACGGTACGAATAGTGATGATACACCAAGCTGGCTGCATAGAACAATGACATCACTTCCTTTAGTAGTGTAACGGCTTAGCAAATCATCGCTGTGACAGCCAGACGAGCGCAGCGAGTGGGTGGTCACCCTGGCAACGGCAATGCTGTCATGACCGTCTCTCTCTATCCTACCTGACAGTCCCCGCTGGCAATGAACACACACACCCAACAATGCACACACCCACACACGCACTCAAAAAACACTTAAAAGCATACACACACGCACAGTGTGATAAACGCACAATCAAACCCTTTCTGAAACACAAATAACAGAAACGCACACTAAAACAATGCACATGCCCACACACCCAAGCTGCTCTAGCATAATTATGGGATACACAGAAAAGTACAACCTCCCATGAGGTAAAAGACATAGAGTAAAGTATACTTAAATCACTGGAGAGCAACAGAATAAAAAATAACATTCCTCAAAGGTAGGAAAACTGTAGAGATGGTGCGCTGAAAATCAATGCAATTAAGTCCATATTTCCACCAGGTGTGGGCTAGACGCATTCAGCTATGCACGTTTTTTTTTGCGATTTACGATTTGTTGAGAAGGTTTCAGTGAAGGTTTTACATAAACAACAGTGACAGCAAAGAGACAAAGGATTATGAAGTGCAATGAATATGATAAATAGTACACACACCCCCACCCACGCGCACAGACACACACACACGCGCGCGCACGCACGAACGAGCAGTCGCTGCCGGCATACTGTTGTCCTGTCTTTTGTTTACTGCTTGTTGACACTGCTGATAACTGTCATGTCCTAAGCGATTGACCTGTTTAACAGGCTAAAAATAGTGTTTTACAGGCCGCTTTCATTGACAGCTCTGCGTGTGTTTGTGTGTATGTGTACTTTCTCGGTTCGTCCCAGTCCAGTGCACTGCTCTGACCCAGTTCAGAGGCAGTTGGCCAGGAACGGTTTTTAAATGGGTCACGTCTTGAACCACACCAGAACTCGCAGTGCTACAAGTTACAATCCCCACAGCACTACACTCGCAGCGTTTCATCCGGGGATCCTCTCGGTAGGTTATTCATGTGCGGATACGCTGTTATAAAGGACACTGGTCAGAAGTCGCGGCGTAGTGGGGAGGCAGTATTGTCAAGCGTCTGCAGTGTCCTCAAGCAGTACACCACCCCCCTAGCAGTCCCACGGGCCTAGTTCTGGCCTCCCTGCGGAGAGGACGCAATAATAAACCATCACATCATGAACTTATATCCCTAAATAAGGATTGGGCTGTATACTGCATTTACAGCTGCTGTGAAAAAGACGGTGGAGAACTATAAAAATGGGGGCAAGGTTATCCATTTGTCTTCTCTGTTCTGATTCCTGTAGCGGCTTCTGTTCCACATAATGAGAGGAACTTGTTCCATCTTAGCATCTCTCCCCTCCTGCCTCGACATCCTGTCCCTCTGTATGGGGTGTGCATGTATGTTTAAAAAAAATAAATAAATACGTACAAATCCGGGGATTAGTCATCATTCCTAATAATGATCTAACATTTGTTGACGCTGTGTCTGTGTGCAGAGGCGGAGGTTTAGTAATGTCTTTGAGGGTGCAACAAGCAAACTGCCTTAAGCGTAGGTTTAGTATATATTGTAGCTAAAGACTATTAGAGCAAATACTGTTAGCGCATGCTCAGTTGCTTAGACAGACAGAACTCTATCCTGTTATGTATACTGCGCACTCGTTCCACCTCAGCGAGTACACACGATACCTGCAACTCTTCAAGCATTCACTGGGGCTCAAACGTATGTCTTTTTCGAATAACGTGCGTCAATGAGAGAGCGCAGACTTTTCTGAATATCTGCTCAAACAAGTAGCGTGTCATACACACACTGCCAGGGTGAGGGGTTTGATTCTCACTGATGCCACCCATGCTGAATGTAAAAATGTAGGCACTCACGCTCAGTTTGTTGGATAAAGGGTCCAACAAATGGCTCATTAGTTTTGTTTGTTTGTAGTTTAACAAAATTGTATTCTACACACACACACATCTAAACACACAAACACTGTCCATGGGCCACCTATGAACACCTTGTACATCCGTGACCATTGCAGAGCCAAAGTCAATGTACAAATGTATTGTGGTGCACACACACACACACAGACACACAAAACTCTGTATCTGTATCCAGCAACCAAACACACATAAAAACTTCCTATATGCAAACCATAGGTTTACTCATGTTCTTCAGGGGGATAGCATAGGCAGATTCATACAAACATATAACACGTTGAAAGTAATGGACTTGTATTTCCAGTTGTGGCTGTTGACTTGATAATGAGCTAAATTTGCTCGACAAGTTCACTGAACTTGCAGAACCTCCTACAGGTAGGCCTACGCAATGAAATCATTGGTGAACCGCTGTGTGAGCCGTGCCTAAGCCAGTGCGCAGCAGAGAGAACCAGCTCGTAGGGAAATAATTTAGGATTAGATTGGCCGTCTAATCTCTTTATAGAGGGCGTGCCATCTCAGCAGACATACCTGTCTTCCTCAAGATTTATCTCATATATCTGCTAACGGCCGCGTCTCTCTCCTTGTGGCTACCATGGATGCTATGTTTAGATGCACAGGCGATAGGCGCGTCTGCAGGATAGACTGAGATACGACAGGGTTGCTTGTATCTTGTGCCTTTGGTTGTGGCTGTACATGGAGCTGCCTATACACAGTAAGTCGACGAGTGGCGGTGAGTTAAGATGTTTGAATGTTGATAATCACAACCGCGTCTTCGGTTACGTAGTTGTTTATATTTTCTAAACGTAAATAATAAAATGAAGGCATTGCTTGAAAAGCTTTAGTACTCGCTCTCTCTCTCTCTCTCTTTGTACGTGTGTGTGCGCGTAACCTGTTACTTCATCAGGAAGAAAACTCTCTAGCCTGCAGGAGTCTCTCCTTTGACTGTAACACAAAGAACCCGCCGACAGAAAATATTACAATCCTGTGTGTGTGTGTGTGTGTGTGTGTGCATGCGTGCTAACCCCTGTGTCCTTATCATTAGAAAAACTCTTACAGAAACCATCTTTCCGTCTGTCATTGTGCCCTTCTCACCTTGTAAAGTTGCTTCCTGAAGCCTGCCACACTGCCACACTCACACGCACACACACTCACGCACACACACACACACACGGTAGCCCCACAGCCAAGCAGGCAATTACTCTAACTGTTTTTCACCCTTTAATAAGACCACCAACCGAGGTCTGAAACACTGAAAAGTGAAGAGGCCGAGTCAGGAGTAGTCCTCCAACTAGCGCTCGTACAGAAGAGGTGTGTGTCGAGTGTGTTTTGCCTTACACTTCTACGGTTATGTAACGTGTGTCTCTTCTCTCCTCTTTCTGCCTACAGCCCAAATCGAAGTTATACCATGCAAAATCTGCGGAGACAAATCGTCAGGTATCCACTACGGAGTCATTACGTGTGAGGGATGTAAGGTGAGGCTTGTTGCGCTCTTTTCTTCCACGGTGCCGGGGGGTTGTTGATGTTTTGCGTTTTTGTATTTCTCCGGTATCTGCGCGCACTCTCTTCAAACGCGTAACGGGAGTAACGGCACATCGCTTGCATGCCGTTACTTCGCGAACCGTTATGAAAATGCATTTTATGTCGTGAGACGTCGCTAACAGCTCTTTGTCGACACGTAACCAGGGTTTCTTCAGACGGAGTCAGCAGAACAACGCATCCTACTCCTGCCCTCGCCAGAGGAACTGTCTCATCGACAGAACCAACCGCAACCGCTGCCAACACTGCCGCCTGCAGAAATGTCTCGCCCTCGGAATGTCCAGAGATGGTGAGGGCTCGGTATCCATGTGCAGCATGCACTGCGCTGTGCGCATGTTGGCCTGCACGCACAGACACACGCACTCGCCCACACGCACACAGTAGATCTGCATAAGAGCTCAGAATTTGCAAATACAAATACGCACATACAAATTCCCATATATATATATATATACAGTATATTCCCTGGAGTTGTTAGTTGTTCATAGGATACAAGGACAAAAATATCGCCACCCCCTTCCAACCACCTCATCCCTCTGTCTCCCCATACAGCGGTAAAGTTTGGCCGCATGTCCAAGAAGCAACGCGACAGCCTGTACGCAGAGGTCCAAAAGCACCAGGCCCGCCTCCAGGAGCAGCGGCAGCAGCAGACGGGGGAGGCGGAAGCCCTGGCCCGCGTCTACTCATCCAGTCTCACCAACGGACTCTCCACCCTCAACCACGAGATCGGGGGCACCTACGCCAACGGTCACGTCATCGAGCTGCCCAAAGGCGGCCACGTCAACGGAGGAGGAGTGCCAGGGGGTTACTATGGGATGGACTCCACCCAGCCGTCTCCCGACCAGTCGGGTTTGGACATGTCTGGCATGAAGCACATTAAGCAGGAGCCGGTGTACGACTTGACACCAGTCCCCAACCTGTTCAGCTACGGAGGCTACCAGGACAGTCAGCTGGGACCCAGTAATGTCAGCATGGGAGAGCTGGGTAAAGAACCTCCTCAGATGTTGATCCTAGCTTGCGCATATAACGTTTTAGCGGCAGTTCTGGTTAAGGCTATAACCTACACCAACTTTTATCGACATTACAAATTCGGCGCCATGTTTTAGTAGTTGAATGCTGCAACAGGAACATGATGGCTAACGGAGAGTAGTTGTGACAGAGAGAGTGATTCAGAGTGCTAATCTGAGAGCAGAATAGGAGATCAGACAGGCTTATACACAGCTAGCTGACAAGGTGTCATGCTGCTGTATGTGCAGCTTGAAGACTTTAGCACAAGTTACAATTTGCGACTTAACACAAATTAAATTAAAGAATTGTTGCAGTGCAATGACAATGTGCCTGGAGTCTGTCTCCTCTTCCTACCTACAGGTATTGGGGGTATTCACCTAGGCATTTATTGTTGAAGGAATACACCACGTTTTTGGGAAATTCACCCTTTGGAGAACTTGCTGGTTATATGATGAGAACATAGACACCAATCCCTCTATCTTCAGTAGATTAGTTGGCTTCGGTACTTCAACAGACTTAGCTAATCGCCTACATATACTTAACATGATGTATGCTAAGGTCTTAGCATCGGAGACCGGCATTAACCTACCTAGACTCTATAATCTATGATATGGACATTTTAAAAATAGATATATATGTCTTTAAAATCCTCTACTCCTTCATCTGCTCCATGCTCAAATAAAATTTATGGAAGAATGAATAAACAAACAATCCTTCCTTCCAGATCGCATCGCCCAGAACATTATCAAGTCCCACTTGGAGACGTGTCAGTACACAGCAGAGGAGCTGCAGCAGCTGGCCTGGCAGACACACTCCTATGAAGATGTCAAGATGTACCAGAGCAAGGTGAAGGAGTGTGTGTGTGTGTGCGCGTGCGTGCGTGCGTGTGTGTGTCAGTAGTTCTGTTCCATCACCTTGCTTATTCCTCTACATCCCAATGCATTATTGCTAATTACCCTGGAAGCCTTTGGAAAAATATCTCACGTGGTGATTCTTACAATTGGAAATGATTAAATACACAAAAACAATTTGCTGGCGCTGTACTTTGGATGTTCGGAATAATAAAATAGCTATTACATTGGTAGCAATTCAAATGTAATGAATTAACTGTAGTTATAGTGGTATTGGTAGTAGTATGAACAATTAGAGAAAGAGAGAGAGAGAAAGAGAGAGTGAATTTTACATACAATTTACATGCATAACTAACAGTATGTACAATCAACATACACAACTAACAAATGAACCCAAATTGGGTGCGTTCGTTTTCAGACACGGGATGTGCTATGGCAGCAGTGTGCCATCCAGATCACCCACGCCATCCAGTACGTGGTGGAGTTTGCCAAGCGCATCTCAGGGTTCATGGAGCTGTGCCAGAATGACCAGATCCTCCTGCTCAAGTCAGGTGAGATACCCAGGCCGACGCCCAGAGCACTGCATCGGTATTCCTTGTTGTTCCTAAGATAATGGTACGGAGCACGGGGAGGGGACCTGGCCTTGCCGAGCTGCTTGCCTCATTGTAGATCTAATGAATGTAGCGCCGGGATGGAAATGCAAGTCCCGCGGTTTGAAATGAGCGACGTGTCCCTTCGCGGTTGCTTCGTGGCTAGTGTCGTGGCAGTAGTGACCTTACCGGGCACGTTGAGCCATCTCAACCGGTCTCCTTTTCCCCCCTTCTTCCAGGTTGTCTGGAGGTCGTGTTGGTGAGGATGTGCCGGGCGTTCAACCCTCTCAACAACACCGTGCTGTTCGAGGGGAAGTACGGAGGCATGCAGATGTTCAAAGCGCTAGGTAACATATTTCTGCTGCGCTCTAATTCTACTTTTTGTCGTCTACGCTTCAAACGCGTACAGTCTGCCGGTTCAAACGAAAGTGCGTTTCCTTCTCCTTTTCCCTGTGATATATTTTTGCTCACTAACGCATGCGTCACCAGAATTAATATAATATACTCATAAATTTAATTTCTCATTCCTTCTCTCTCTGTCTCCCTCTCTCCAGGTTGTGATGACTTAGTGAGCGCGGTCTTTGACTTTGCCAAGAGTCTGTGTTCGTTGCAGCTGACAGAGGAGGAGATAGCGCTGTTCTCAGCAGCGGTGCTCATCTCCACAGGTCCGGATACATCCCTTAACGCTAACACACTATAATACAGGAACTAACCTGTATTTTCAGACTCTTCTGTGCTTAACCCGGCCTTTGCCTCATGGAATACCTGGAAAGCATAAAAAAAGCAGATAAAATATTTATACTTATGTTTCATTTGTTTGTCTTGTGTTATTTTCCAGACCGGCCTTGGCTGATGGAGCCGCGGAAGGTGCAGAAGCTCCAGGAGAAGATCTACTTTGCGCTGCAGCACATCATGCAGAAGAACCACATGGACGAAGATGCGCTGGCTAAGGTAGGTCCAGAGGTGCTCAGGCAGCAAGTTCAGTAGTCCGAAGGGCTTTCCTTTTATCGTGAAGCCTTAGACTAAAGGAACGGTCAAGTCAGAAGGAGCCACACTCTCTGAGCCAGGAACCATATACAGAATAGACACTATGAAACAATTCTGCCCCCCTGTAGTTTATCAGCCTAACGTTCTCTCTCTCTCTCTCTCTCTCTCTCTCTCTCTCTCATCTGGCAGCTGATCAGTCGCATCCCGACACTGTCAGCCCTGTGCACGCTTCACACCGAGGAGCTCCAGGCCTTCCAGCTGCTCCATCCCGAAACGGTCAACGTCTTGTTCCCTCCGCTCTACAAAGAACTCTTCAACCCTGACCCCAACTCTGCCATGGCCATGCCCAAGTGACTGCCTGCGGTCCCGCCGCACCAACCGGTATCAGCGGAGGACCACCAGAATAAGAGTAAGACCACCGTGTCCGACAAGATGACGACGGCCGCGACGACCGCGTCATCGTCGCGGCAACAACATATTGCAGAGCTCACCGAGCCCGAGATGGGGCCCGGGGGAATTGAGGAGGCCATCCGCCTCAGGCCATCCGCCAGAAACTTACATTTACCGCCAACAATACTAGGAATGTCCAGCACTTATCCCATCCTGTTCACCGATACAGTCTGAAGAATGTATATATAAATTAAATGCACCCCCAGAGGCAACCTAAGTGGGGCAGTTTCTTCTCTCCTGAACTGAACTGACTGACCAGAAATGTACAGACTTTAAACATCTAGGAACAATTTTAAGCTGTCAATTATTAAAAAAAAAAACAACAACAAAAAACTGGGTAAGTTCATTTGTTTTAACTTTGAGAAAAAAAATCTTTTTTGTTTGTTTTGTTTTTTTGTTTTTTTTAATTCACATGATGAAATTATAAAGTTGTCGGCGCCGGATGGGGGAGGGTATTGTGTGGATTTAGAAAAGCTATTGTAGATATTCTTCTAGTGCAGAGCGGATTCCAGTATTACTTCTTGTTCTGTTAAAATAAGTTAGTCCTAATTTAAACATACAGCAGCCGTTTGTGGCTGACTATACCTTATCTACATGTTTTTTATTTTTATTTTATCTGATAGTTTTATGTGTACAGAATTTGTAAAGTTGAAATGAGACTTGTAAAAGAATATTGGGGTAAAACCGGGAGTTGATTTGGGATTATTGATATATAAAAGCCTTGTCTGGATTTTTGTTGATATGTAAAGAGGGTATTGCATCCTTCTGATGAGAACTTAAACAAATGTAAAGAAAAGAAAAATATGAAGGACTTAAAAAGAAACTAATGGCTACTACTTTTCAAGGTGAAGATATATACATAAATATTCTATTTTGCGAGAAACAGAATCTGGCACATTTGCCATCCTATCAATCATTTTTTTGTCGCTGCAATAATTCCGTCCAATAAAAGCTGGACTGCTTTCGAACAATCAATCAGAAACAACCAATCAGAGACTATCAGTACCTCATGGTAAAACCTGCCTCTTTAGTAGAACTCTCCTCACTACCTTCTCTTATTCCCTACTTTAAGGGCCTTGACACATGAATTGAGCAAACAGGATTGGATAGGTACCACAATGAGCAAGCAACCCCACCAAAATAAGGCTAACGGAGCATATTTCCACCAACAAAGTCAAAGTTAAGTTGGATTTAGCGTACACCTTTCCAATCCTCAAAGATCTATACAAGTGCTGTATGCCCTCATCCCGCTCATCACTTTTTGCACAATCCAGTCCATGGATGTGAATCACTGGGCTGTGAATATGAAGGACCCTTTTCTCTAAGGAGCAATAACTTTCACACTGCCTTTCTGATCTTACTCCTCTCCTTTCCTCCTCCTCTTTCAGCTGTTTAGCACAGCGCAGGGTAGCCCTTTTAGCTAAAATGCACTATACTAGATTCTGTACTGCCAGAATGTCCACCAATCATTTCATTTAACAACAGTCTGTTGTTCCATGGGCTCTGCAGCATTGCTGACGTGACACTATTTAATGTGGGGTTAAGATGTCACGCACACAGAACTCCAGACAAAGGTAAAGGAAGGCAGGCTAGCCTCCATCGAACCTTATGCCATTTACAGTTGCAATATCATGTTCTGTATAGAGAGCTGTGATAGACAATCACTTAGTGTGTTTTATTTATTTTCTATTTTTGTTAGTGGTTCAATATTTATTGACACGCGTAGCTGGTCAATGCTTTTTTTTTTCCTTCGGTTTTTTCTAAATAAATGTTATGTTGACGAATATTTGGCCACTGTGTAGAATTAAATTGGGTTTTACTGGGCATTAATTACATCCGATGTGATTGCTTTTCCCATTCTTAATCGGGCTCTTTTCTTTCTGTGAGAATCCCTGTTGTGGTGGAAGTTAATTAGAATATGATACATTTGGACAATTATTAGGACTCATTTGGTGCAGTTCTTGCATTCAGCCACGAGATGCTCTGTATGCATTACTTTTGCTGGAGGTCAAAGGTGCACTTTGAACTCCAGTACAACTGAAGAGTTTCCTTTCAAAAGGCTATATAATCAACCATTTGAAAAAAGCTACACCTCCCTCCTCTACAATGAGCAATATCACAACATTTTTAAAAATGACGGTACTTTTTGGCTGGACCGTAACAGCAGGGCCAGCACTGTAAACGCGAATGTCTGTCCGTTACTAAGTGACTGACTCGCTGACTCACTGACTGAGTGAGGAGGTTTAATAAAAAATTTAAAAAAGAGTGATGAAGTTACACCATTGGTCGGCCAAGTGTTGGAGTTTCCCCATGGGCCGATGTATCCGTTTCAAATTAAAAGCCCTCTAGCGACAAGGCTTTTGGCCACAATTTCGCACATTGACCATACACGGTGCAGCCATATACTAGATTTTGACCTAGTCTTGTTAAAAGTAGGTTACCTAAGTACTCATTTGACAAAATGATAATTCTACTGACTAAATCTTCTGTAAAAAAAATATTGACTTCAATAATGGATAAATTGCATTTTGGAATGGAACTCTGATTTTATTTAATTAAAAAAAGAAAAACGTGTCTGAAAACATGCAATCCAAAAAATATGTTGGAGCATTACAGGTATAATTACTGAAAAAAGTTCCACTTTCAATATACTATATTTTTAAATAGTATATTAAAGAGGATACATTTATTCAGTAAAGCACTTAGGCTTTCACTTAAATTACTAAGGCTATATTAGTGCACTCTGATCTAGTGTTATTTATGTACAAAAGCTGAAGACCTCTACTAGGTTTTCTTTGGATGCACATGTTCATTGCACAGTGGCCAAATCTTTAACTTGTTACAAGGACAGACAGAAATAGTTATACTTTCAATCAACGTAACATTATCATTGTTTCCCTCGTCATCTTCACATTTAAGTGTTTGCTATGAGGCGAACACTTCTATGTAGACAGCACGGAGAAACAGCATCATATGGCAACATACAGGGTAACCTTTAGAGACAATACCGCCATAGCAGGCAACGATACAGCTTTGCCCCAACAATCATTAGTGCCCCAGCCTGTTATTCTAGTCTGTTCCAAGACACCTCTTAGCGGACCCCAATTACAGGTTCCTTCCATGCTGTGCCCAGGATCCTCTCCTCTCCTCTCCTCTCCTCGACCCCTGACCCTAAACCCAGACCAGAGGCCAGTGGCTCGTTAAGACAATCACTTGCTCATTAAGGCTTGATGCACTACACAGCATCTCTCAGGGAGCAGCTCTTTTTCTGTCTTTGCATTAAAAGAGGGTTTAATATTTTTGTGAATTAAAAAAAATGTAATTATTGAAGCATCATTTTTGAAGATAAATACTGCATACGCTATATAACGTATGCCAGCAATGGAACCTACCCAGACAAGGCTTTGATACGTGTGTCTGCGTGTCAGTATGTGTCTGTGTGTGTGTCTGGGAATTCACTGTCCAAATGTATCTAGAGCCCATACTATATAACAAGCATTGTCACTTACTACAGAAAAAAAAAATCCAGAAAAAAATATCAATGTCTTGTTGTAATTACTGTACACTAATATCTACTGCCTATTTTGCTGCTTGTGGGACAATGAAGTCCACTAATGAGCTGTCAGTCAAGCACCAATCCAATACCCCTTGGACAGTGAATTCCATGTAACTCAGAATATGAAGGTTTTGTGTGTGATGATTTATTTTCCCTTGTTCGACTGTGAATCAGCGGGGTGGGATGGGGATGCGAGAGGGGATGTGCTGGCAAAAGCGAGTGGCAAAGCAACACTGTAAGTAAGATACTGTAGCAATAAGAACTGGAGGCATTTAATATTGTAATGTTTGCATTGTAAGATTATTTTTTATTTTATTACTATTTACTATTATTATTGTTCTTATTATGACTACTACTCTTC